>BLBF01000048.1:2351691-2366820 GCA_015471245.1 Laticauda colubrina
GGATCGAAGCTGGTCTATGTGCCGCTTCCATTCCCTGCCATTGTCTACGGTTAGTCGGTAGGACCAGGGGCCTGTAATTTGTGTGATTGTGCCTGGAAGCCATAAGGGGTCCCCGGTGAAAATTTTTGCATAAACTAGGTCGCCGATTTCAAATGTCCTGAAACGGGTGGAGGAGTTGGGGGGTTTCTTTGGTGTATAATTTGGGTGCAATCTGTCTAATTGCGACCTATGTTTTCTTCCCATCAGTAGTTCCGCCGGGCTTTTATTTGTTATAGTACTGGGTGTGATATGCTGGAGGGTGAGTAGGCGGTTAATTTTATCTTGGACATCCCCAATGTCCATTTTTCCTAAACCTTCTTTGGTAAACCTGACCATTCTCTCCACCCTACCATTTGCAGCCAGGTGGGCCGGCGCAGTTAGAGCATGGCGTATACCTAGGGAGGCTAGGTATTGTTCGAATTGGATAGTCTTTAATTGTGGCCCGTTGTCGGACACTAGGACGTCCGGCAGTTTGTCAAGTTGTTTAATGACGTTTTCAGTTGTCGTAAATGGCATAATTACAACCTCCAGCCAATTTGAGTATGCATTTACAACAATTAGGAAGGTATGTCCCTTAGTAGGACCCGCAAAGTCAATGTGGATTCATGACGTGGGGTTTCCCAGTCCTTTATGGGTGCTTGTGGTGGGGAAGGCCTGGTTCTTTGGCATTTGTTGCAAGAATTTACCCAGTATTCAATGTCCCTATCTATACCTGGCCACCAGACATAGCTTCTCGCCCGACTTTTCATTTTAACAATTCCAGGGTGGCCTTCATGAAGCATACCCAGTACCCTAGTTTGTAATTTAGGAGAGATAACTACCCGATCCCCCCACGACAAACAACCTTTTTGAATCAAGAGTTCGGTTTGTCTGGTCCGGAAAGGTTTAAAGTTCTCAGTTTTTTGATTTTCCGGCCAGCCTTTACCTACCCAGTTCAGTACGCGGGCAGTCAATGGGTCCTTTGCGGTGGCTCTGGTGACATCATTTGCAGATATTGGTAGATTGGGTCATGTCTCTATCTGCAAGGTGGTCATCGTCAGTGCCGGGTCTTCCTCTGTAGTCAGTAATGGTGCTTTGCTCAACGCATCTGCATGGGAAATTTGCTTCCCGGGGCGATGTATCAAAGTATACGAGTAGGCTGCTAGGAATTCTGACCATCTAGTCATTCGCGGGGACAAAATGTTCGGTGTGGGCTTGTTTCCCGCCAAAATTCCTAATAGCGGTTTATGGTCCGTTACTATTAAAAATGTTCTTCCATATAGATATTCGTGGAAGCGTTTCACTCCGGCGACCATTGCCAGGGCTTCTCTGTCTAATTGACTATAGTTACGTTCGGTTTTAGACAGAGTCTTTGAGTAATAGGCGATGGGTGCCTCTCTCCCATCTGGCAATTGGTGGCTCAGGATGGCACCAACTCCAAACGGTGAGGCGTCGCAGGTCACCATCAATGGAAGTGTGTTACTAAACTGGATAAGAACGGTGTTTGATGTTAATATTTTTTTTATTTTTTGGAAGGCTTTCTTTTCTCTATAACCCCAAGTCCAAATTGGTTTTTTATCCAGTAATCGGTGTAATGGTTCCGCTATTGTCGCTTTGTGGGGTAGGAATACGTTATAAAAATTAATTAGTCCCCAAAATGCCTGCAATTCAGTTTTGTTTCTTGGTTCTGGTGCGTCTTTAATGGCTTTGACCTTTTTGTCAGTAGGGTGTATACCCTCTCCGTCTATTAAATAGCCCAGAAATTCGACGCGATCAGTCATTAAGCAGCATTTTTCTTTTTTTACTTTTAGGCCAGATTCTCTGAATTTTGTTAGTACATCTCTTAGTCTTTTTTCTAGCTGGGTCATATCTTTGGCCGAAATTAGGACGTTGTCGAAATATGGTACGACCCCTTTTATACCATTCAATAGGCGTTCCATGAGGCTTTGGAAAACGCCTGGGGCTACACTCACTCCAAATTGGAGTCTGTTGCATTTGAATGCTCCTTTGTGGGTCACTATTGTTTGTGCTTCAGCCATTAAGGGGTTCACTGGAAGCTGTTGGTAAGCTTGCGCTAGATCTAGTTTAGTGAAAACTTTTCTTCCCCCAAGTGAATGTAATAAATGTTGTACGATTGGCACCGGGTATGCGCTTTGTTGCAATGCGTGGTTCAGGGTAGCCTTGTAGTCTCCGCAGATGCGAACCGACCTGTCAGGTTTAATTGGTGTTACGATTGGCGTTTCCCATTTAGCATGGTCAACAGGTTCTAAAACCCCTTGGTCTATGAATTTATTTAGTTGTTCCTCTATTTTTGCTTTTAGAGCAAAAGGAACTCGTCTGGCCTTTAGTCTTCTAGGGGCTACCTGGGGGTCTAAACTAAACTAAATTGGGGTCCCCCGATACCTGCCTAGGGAGCCGTCGAAAACGTCCTGGAACTCATGGATCAGGTTTTCTTCCCAGTCGATTGCGGCCACCCGGTCCACTCCGGTCATTCCGATGCCCAATGGAGCGAACCATTCAATGCCCAGGAGGCTTGGTCAGTTTCGGTCGACTATTGTCAATGGTAGTACTTTGACATGTTGTTTGTAGGCGACTCGGAAATGTCCTAGGCCTACTACAGGAATTTGGTTTCCTTGGTAGTCCTTGAGGGTTAGTTTTTGTCTCTGGAGCTCTTTGAGTTTGATATTTGGGACCAGTTGTTTGATGGTGTCCCATGACACCATTGATAGGAAAGACCCTGAGTCTACCTCCATTTCACAGGGGCTTCCTTCTATTTTTACTATTATTTTTACTTTCTTCCCGCTTTCCATCTGAGCGCTTCCGATAGTGAAAGTCGTGTTTTTTGATGTGTTTTTTCTCGGTTACTGGCTCGTTTGTTCCACTGCCACTTTCCCTCGGTTTGTTTCAGCTCAGCTTGTGGGGGGGAGTTGCTGTGTCTGTTTGGGCTGTAATTTTTTTTATTCCTGCAGACCTTCTCGATATGCCCCCTTTTCTTGCAAGCTCTGCAGATGGCATCGAGGAATCTGTAATCGGCTCGAGGATGGTTTCCTCCGCAGACGGCGCATTCCCGCCAATTTCTTTTTTCGCGCCCTTTTTTGTTGGCGTATAGGCGATGGACTTCGTCTTCTTCCTCTCCGGATTCTGACATCTCGTCAAAATCTTCGTGGTGTGTGGTGGTGAAAAATTGTTTCTTCCCTCTGACTAGGCTCGTTTCGTTGTTGTTTGCATTCATCTGTTTCATTTTGACCGCCGATTTTTTCGTGGCTTCAGCGGCTGTGGCTTCTGCGATGGCTTCGGCTACGGTTATGTTGGGTTTATTTAGCAGTTTGCTTTGGAAATTAGGGTCTCTTAAACCCAATATCACTCGATCTCGCATCGCTTCATCTAAGTTCAGAAACTCGCATGCTCCCCCCAGTTGTCGGAGGGCTGCCACAAAATCAGCGATGGTCTCGCCTTCTTTCTGGTCTCTTAGGTAAAATTTGTGCCGCTTGATAAGGTTTGACACCACCGGTGAGTAGTGAGCCTTCTGCATTCTTTGTAGCTCTGGCCAAGTCATTTGTTTCACATCTCGAGGCTTCGCTAATGCCTTGGCCATTTTGAAGATTGTGGGCCTGCAATGTGTCAAGAAAACAGCCCTCTTACGCTGGTCTGAGATCTCTTCCATCTCGTTACTTTCCAAATACATTTGGAAACGGTCTACGTAGGATTCCCAATCCTCTTCATTGGGAATGAAGGGTGCGGGCGGCACGTTATTTCCAGTCATTGTCTTCAGTCTGGTTTTGGTTGCTGCATGCTCAGTCTCGTGTTTCGGACGATCCCATCCTCGTCGCCAGTGTTCCGTCCGGAAAAACGCAAGGTAGACCGGGTTCCAACAACAACGTCTTTATTAGTTAATAGCAGTTGAAAAACAGAACATTGGCTCAAGTCGCGGCAGCCCTTTTATAATGGTTTGCCTGCCGGCTTGTAGCCAATGACAGGTATTTAGTTTTGCTGCCTTTAAGTAGCTTCTTGGATTTGTTCCTAGTGAACCAATCCCTATACTGGTTTTCTTAGCCAATCAGAATCTTGCATTAGGAGTCTACTATTCCTTATACAGAACACTTTGGGTTCTTCCATCTGTAGTTTAAATCTATATCCATCCTGACCAGTTAAGGCATTCGAGAAGATGACATCTGGTTGAGTCCAAGTGGTGGTAAATACTGTACTTTTTTGAGGGAGGGTGCAGCCAATGATTAGTTCTCTTCTTAAGAAACTGTTGTTAGATCTGATAGAACTGGAAACTTTTTGCTGGTTTTCAACCTTCCCCTTCTAGGTAGGCTTGTAGTTCCAAAATGCCCTGGTGAAAATAGACTATTTAAATCTCATTCAGGCCAGTTTTAGGATATTCTATAATAAGTTATCACATTTCTTGATACTTTGGTGGGCTCACAAAGGGGAGGTGTACTGGTTCTGATCCTCCTTGATTTTTTCAGAGGGTTTCAGTACCATTGATTGTGATATTAACAGCTTAGAGGGGAGCAGGAAGCATAAGTTCTGATTGCAGTCCATATTGGCAAGAGAAATCCAATCCTAGATCATTGCGTTGCAGAATGGCTCAGGACTTAGCTGTCTCTCTACTCCTGTTCAACATGAAGTTATTGAATGAAGCTATAGAGGGGATGTCAAATTGGATTTCATTGTAGTTGTCCTCTGTGGGCTGGCCAGGTGAGTGGAAAGATGGGATGCATGCTTCCTGCAGTACCCTTCTGGCCAAAATGGGGCACAAGGGGCAGTGGATAGTCCCGCGCGCTCCATTTTTGTTAGCAAAGGCACCATGGGCCAGTTCTTTGCTATTTCCAGCTGGCCCTGTGGGCCAGATCTAAGCACCCTGCAGGCCACATCCAGCCCACAGGCCTTGAGTTTGACACACCTGCTATAGAATGAGGTCTTTCATGGCACATGGTTAAGTATTATCAATGTATTGTATCTATTTATACATCTCTGTTCTAAGCTGAGTGTACCCTTCTTGTGAGAGTGCAGTGTACACAAGATACGTTGAAAAGATCCAGTTGGTTCTACCATTCTCATGGCCCACCACTCACCATCATAGATATTACTTATAATTATTGCATGATGCAATAACTCTTCTTTTTTATGCAGACCTCCCTTTCTGAGTGAAAATATAATAGCATTCGCTGGAAAGAAGCAGCTATTTAATTATTACTGCCAAATCTTTGTAATCTGCTTACAGACGGAAGTTAAGCATTAATGAAAGTAATGGCAGGAAATTGAAAAAGAAGTTTAATAGGTGAAAGACTCTCCCACACACATCAGACAACTCATGATTTCTTGTTTAAATGGAAAGTGGAAGGAAAATCTAAAAGATATTTGCCATCCCCTGCAACTAGAACAGAATTAGCAGGATTTTGTATAAAACTTCATGCCATTGGTAAGTTTGTAATTGGGAAAGAAATCAAATCATTTTATTTAATTATGTATTGTGTTGTATTGTATTTATTGCATTGCATTGTATTAACTTTGCTTGGGGTAACTCTGGGCAGCTTACACTGTTAAAAGCTATAACAGATAAATATTTCTAAAAGCAATAAAATATCATTACAATCAGAGAAATTTTTACTTTGTCATGATCACATATTGATATAACATGGGAATAATTACACCTACCATTCATAATTCTGATCATAACAAATGATTTAGGGATGAATGTTCATGCAAGGGAAATGGTTCATGTCAAAAGGTCTATCTTGAGTTTAGATCACTCATGCTCAGAATTCTTGAAATTGTAGTCAAAACAAGTCCTGGCATTTTGTTCAGGCAGGCTGGTTCCTTTAATAAAATATAAGTTGTGTTTCTTGATGGTAGAACTGATGGTCAGTATTCTTTCAGAAAACATATTTTGGAATAAGTAAGTAAATAACTTACATATTTTAAAACAGTCATGTATTTAATTCTCATGTTGTCAGAGAAATCACCTTGCTGTCCATTTTCTCTTTCTTCATCCTTTTTCAGCTGCAGTGTGATTTTCTTGCAGTATAGGTGTGACTTTCTCTGGAATATCTTGCTCAACAAAGGAGTTACTCTGTGTACACCACATTGCTCACGTTGCCTTATCTATTTGCATGTGGCCCTTTCACAACCTCAATAGAGGGGTTTCTCGGTTGGGACCCTGGATGCAATAAGGAATCCACGTGAAATGTATGGCTAGGCTGACCCAGCAAGAACCACGGTGACTCAGTAAGGAAAAAGAGGAATAAATGCAAGCATGTTGCAGATGACTAAACTCTTAAAAATATGTGCAAAAACATTAACAGTTGAAAACTGTATAAAGTAACAAGAAAAGGGGGGGGGCAAAAGTTGCAGGTGTGCAAAATCCTTTTTTCTTATACTGTGGTTTGGTCTGTATTAATCATAGATCTGTCAAATGATAAATAATGAGACAACAGATGACGTGCCACCTGAATTAGATGAAAACATATGATGATGGGACAAATTCCATTTTGTGATGATTTCTGGAATGCATATGCATGGCTTTTTTCTTTATTTTTTTAAACATAATGTACAGCTGCCTATCTCATTACTGTGACTCTGAATGCCTAATTTGTATATTTATCAAATTTATTTGCCATTCATCTTGCAATTCAGCAAATCTGATTATCTAATAGTTAGGATTATTAGGGTGTCTAATAATCTAGTACAGCAAAAAACATAGCAATCCCAAACAATTTAGAACTGGTACAATAGCAATCAATTTACAGAGCTTTGGAGTTTCAAATAAAATTTTGCATACTGGCAGACTGCATACCAGTAACTTAACTATCATTTCTGGATGTAATTTTTGAGACAAAAGCCATGTCATTAATGTGTAATTGAGAGCCAGCAAATTGCACTCAACTCTGGAGGAGTGCAACTCCATTCAGAATTAAAGTCAGGAAGTCTCCATAGCAGGAAGGCTTAGAAACCTATGGCCAATCAAAGCTTGTTCTTCCCCAGATAGACTTCCAGAGCCTACAGACACTGAGAAAGAACCTTGACAGCATCTCTTGGGTGAACTGGACCAGTAATGTACAATTCACTGTCATCAATAAGTTGATGACACTGAATTATACATTATGTCACCTTTAGTTGGCAAATGACCTCAGCCAGTGACTTGACATTGATGTTAAACAGGAAGGGGAGAGAGTAGAATCCAGATATATCCTGTAAAAACAATGTCTTTGTCTTGCCCAAAAGTCACATGTGAAATGGTGATTCTTCCATATTGAATTCTTTATTGTTTCCACAGTTATAAGACAGAATTTTGCTAAACTGAAGCACCCTACTGCATCTGTTCCTATCATGTACGCAAGAACTATTTGGGAGGGTCTGTCTTCACCTCTTTCATACACACAAAATATCCTGATTGAATTGTGTCTTATTTCTCTTGATGTACCCCATCCTTCTTGAGAATCCATCCTGCTACATTCCACCACAGATCTAGAGCTAGACATCTAGAGGAAGGAGGAGAATGTAATACCACACCTCCCACTCCCCTGAAGTGATCCAAAAGGATGTTATAACTATGATTATGAAAGACCAGGATGGATGCTCTGCCTTTATCTTGATTCAACCAAAGCTTATCAACAAGGTTGTCAGGATTATAACCAGATCTAAAACCTCTAAAAAGGTCCAGATAATCTATTTCCTTCAAGAAATCCCTTCCTTCCTTCAAGAGCCTTAGATCTAATCATGTGTCACTTCCGGCCAGGCTTTAAACGGAGGAACATAGAACTAAAACACAGATGGGTTGAACCTATAGATTCACGATTTTTTTCCGCTTCATCACATTTTGTTGTCTGCTTCATCACAATTTCAGTAATGAATTTTTCCTTTTATTCCTATAATTTGTTGATGTTCTTCCTTTTTTCTACATGGGATAAAATAACATATTTTATGGAATTTTCCTTTTCTTGGAAATTTTCTCTAGGTCTAGAAGAACCATTAGTACTGTTTTCTAGAACATGCTGCTTGAAGTGAAGGCAAATACACTGCTCAAAAAAATAAAGGGAACACAAAAATAAGACATCCTAGATCTGAATGAATGAAATATTCTTATTAAATACTTTGTTCATTACATAGTTGAATGTGCTGACAACAAAATCACACAAAAATTGTCAACGGAAATCAAATTTAGCAAGCCATGGAGGTCTGGATTTGGAGTTACACTCAAAATTAAGGTGGAAAAAAATACTACAGGCTGATCCAACTGTCCTAAAAACAAGTCAAGATGAGGCTTAGTAGTATGTGTGACCTCCATGTGCCTATATGACCTCCCTACAATGCCTGGGCATGCTCCTGATGAGGTGGCGGATGGTCTCCTGAAGGATCTCCTCCCACACCTGGACTAAAGCATCCCCCAACTCCTGGACAGTCTGTGGTGCAATGTGATGTTGGTGGATGGAGCAAGACATGATGTCCCAGATGTGCTTAAGTGGATTCAGGTCTGGGGAATGGGCGGGCCAGTCCATGGCATCAATGCCTTCATCTTGCAGGAACTGCTGACACACTCCAGCCACGTGAAGTCTATCATTGTCGTGCATTAAGAGGAACCCAGGGCCAATCACACCAGCATATGATCTCACAAGGGGTCTGAGGACCTCATCTTGGTACCTAATGGCAGTCAGGCTACCTCTGGCGAACACATGGAGGGCTGCGCAGCCCCCTAAATAAATGGCACCCCACACCATTACTGTCCCACTGCCAAACCGGTCATGCTGGAGGATGTTGCAGGCAGCAGAACATTCTGCACAGCATCTCCAGACCCTGTCACGTCTGTCACCTGTGCTCAGTGTGAACCTGCTTTCCTCTGTGAAGAGCACAGGGCGCCAGTGGCAAATTTGCCAACCTTAGTGTTCTCTGGCAAATGCCAAACGTCCTGCATGGTGTTGGGCTGTCAGCACAACTCCCACCTGTGGATGTCAGGTCTTCATACCACCCTCATAAAGTCTGTTTCTGACCGTTTGAGCAGCCACATGCACATTTGTGGCCTGCTGGGGGTCATTTTTCAGGGCTCTGGAAGTGCTCCTCCTATCCTTTCTTGCACAAAGGCAGAGGTAGCGGTCCCGATGCTGGATTGTTGCCCTCCTACGGCCTCCTCCACGTCTCCTGATGTACTGGCCGGTCTCCTTGTAGCGCTTCCATGCTCTAAACACTACACTGACAAACACAGCAAACCTTGCCACAGCTCGCATTGATGTGCCATCCTGGATGAACTGCACTACCTGAGCCACTGGTTTTAGACTCTGTCTCATGCTACCACTAGAGTGAAAGCACCGCCAGCATTCAAAAGTGACCAAACCATCAGCCAGAAAGCATAGGAACTGAGAAGTGGTCTGTGGTCACCACCTGCAGCACCACTCCTTTATTGGGGATGTATTGCTAACTGCCTATGCTTCCCACCTGTTGTCTATTCCATTTGCACAACAGCATGTGAAATTGATTATCAATCAATGTTGCTACCTTAGTGGACAGTTTGATTTCACAGAAGTATGATTGACTTGGAGTTACATTGTGTTATTTAAGTGTTCCCTTTATTTTTTTGAGCAGAGTAGTTATGGCTAAGCCAGTAGCAGGAAAATTGTACTGGCAACAGGCTTTGCTTGCTGTTTTCTTCATAGATTCAATCTAAAGAAGCAAAGGTTCAGTTGAAAAACTAGATTATCTCTTATTTGCTGAATCTGACAAGTTGTGCTAGGCCAGGTGAAGCACCTCTGAAATAAGTCCTAATTTATAAATAAATTTGGTCCTTTCATTTCATTTCTCTTTATGTATTGATGTTCTTGCTAGTCTTGCTTGTTATTCTTCTTTGGTTATTGATTAGAACTGATACTCAAGGAACATTGCTATCTGGCCTTTCCAATTTGTATTTTTTTCCTACTTCTAGATGCCTCTAATGATTACTATTTCTAGAACATTAAGTACAGGTCTCAGGGCCCATTCATACAGTGACGAGAGAAGGATTCTATGATATTTCAAGGATATAATCATGTTCATATGTAGGGCTAAATTAGAACTGGGCAGTTAATTTTCCTAGAGGGCCATATGAGAAAATGGCACTGTGGTGGGAAGGGAATCCCTAGCCCCCAAATGTCACCGTGGCCCACATAGGGACAGTCAAGTGCACAAGTCTGAAATAAAGATTTTTTTATTATATTAATATTTTGTCTCATCCATTTTATTTTAAATTTAACTGATCATTAGTGAAATAAACATCACTGCATTACATCTTATAGGAATGATTGCATGACTTTCTGGACTTTGCCTTAAAGGAAGTTCAGTTATTTTCCAGAATTGCTGAGGTGTTTTGTTTTGGTTTGTTTGTTTTTTTTCATTTTCCAGAGAAGTGTTATTACGGGGAATAGAAATGCATTGTCTCTTTCCAAAGCTTGTTGTGGAAAAAGCCATTTCCTGATATATATTCAGTCTGGGTTTTGGCAGAATAGTTTTGTTTGTTATCAGGACTTTTTTTTTTAGAGAAACAATGCTTTCACTTTACATCATTGTATTTCATGGTATCCTGTATGTCTTGGTTCTTTCATTCAGTAGGATAAGATTTAATTCTCCAAAAGAAATGTCTTGAGTTATCATCACTGCAACAATGCTATCTTGGCTGCCTAAATTGCCAGGGAAAAAAACTTGGTTTTAGCTGTCCAAAAGCATTGGAAACACAATATTTTTTTCCTCAGGGTTGAAATATATGTGTAGCCTGAATGTCTCTGTAGCATAAAATTATACATCCTGAAGATAGATAGGAACGGAATAGTTGGACAGAGGAGTCGATCTTAGAAAATGATTACCTCACAATCTCCTTCTTAGAATACAGCATCTTATTTGCAAAGAAAAATAATGTAATTCAGGACTCTGGTTTGTACATTAATGTTGGAATGCTGTACATATGTACATAAATAAATAACAGCAGGGAACAATCCACTAGGCAATTCTGCTGTTGTACAACCTTCATTTATTTGATCTGCATGCATTATTCATAATGTTATTTACTAGTGAATAATAGCATACGTATTGTGTTACTCATACTTATTGTTCATAATAACTTGTGCACTATTAAAATAAATGTGGGAATAGCAGCAAAATATTTTAATGTAGCCTTCTGTTCCAGTAGTGGGATTCCAAATTTTTTACTACTGGTTCTAAGGGCGTGGTTTGGTGGGCGTGGCTTGGTGAGCATTTTAGGGGAAGGTTACTGCAAAATCTCCATTCCTTCCCCACGCCACTAACCTGCTTTCCAGCTCCGTTCTCCTGTGCTGGGCAACAAAAGAAGTCCCAGCTGATCAGCTGAAATTCGGGAGGCAAAGAATAGATGGAGGCAAGGCCAGTCAGAGGTGGTATTTGCCAGTTCTCTGAACAATTCAAAATTTCCGCTACTGGTTCTCCAGAACTGGTCAGAACCTACTGAACACCACCTCTGTTCTGTCCCCCGTTCAAAAGTCAGCCAGTACTTTGACTACTGACAAGCCCAATTCTTTGTAGGTCTGGTTTTTTTTTTTCAACGTTGCAGATTTTTGGAGATCTGAAATCTTTGGATAAATAGCATTCCTTTGTGTAAATAACATCAATTTAGCTACATAGAAATTCATATTGAAGTTTGCATATTGGAACTGGTGGAAGAAATGAATGCATATTATAGAAGTGATTAGTAGAATCCATAAAGATTCTAGAGGACCACATCATAGCATAGAATTTCTTTAAAGACCTGCTGAAATTTAGGTTATCTCTATAAGAACAAAAATGTATAATTCCTCCTATGCGGTTAGAGAATTGGTCAGTGTTTATGAACCTAAGCAACTTGAAGCTGTGTGAACTCCAACTCCCAGAAATCCCCAACCAGCATGAGAAACTCTATGATAGGTTAACTTTGCCCCAAAAGCTTATGCTAAAATATAGGGTATCTCTGTAAAATAAAAGAAAATCTACCAGCTGCTTGTGTCCCTGGAGGTGATTGTAGCTATTTACAGATAGTCCTTGACTTACAACAGTTCATTTAGTGACCATTCAAAGTTACAACGGCACTGACAAAAGTGGGTTATGTCCGTTTTTCACACCTACGGTCATGTGATCAAAATTCAGACGTTTCGCATTTGGCTCATGTTTTACAACCTTCTGACTAGCAAGGACAATGGGGAAGTCAGATTCATTTAACAACTGTGTTACTAACTTAACAACTGCTTTGATTCATTTAAGAAATGTAGCAGGAAAGGTTGTAAAATGGGATAAAATTCACTTAACAACTGTCTTGCTTCACAACAGAAATTTTTGGGCTCAATTGTGGTCTACGTGCACTAGGGTTTTTTAATTTATGTTGATTAATTACAGTTAATCATATCTTCTATAAAAAGAAAAATAATTCAAGGGATAGGATTTTAAAGAGCCCCAGTGGCGCAGTGGTTAGAGCGCAGTACTGAAAGCTATTCCTACAACAATTTGGCAGATCGAATCCCAGCAGGCTCAAGGTTGACTCATCCTTCTATCCTTCCGAGGTGGGTAAAATGAGGACCCAGATTGTTGGGGGCAATAGGCCGACTCTGTAAACCGCTTTGAGGGGGCTGTAAAGCACTATAAAGTAGTATATAAGACTAAGTTCTATTGCTACTGCTATTTTGATGCAATGAAAATCCGAGAAATTAATATTGAAGATCATGACAGATGACGCTTCTGAGCATTTCTCACTACATTTAAAGTAGGTTTCTACATGAAAATCAAATTAGTCTGCAATATCTGCTAGGGATGTGGGAATCTTTGGGAGATGGAGAGATGAGAATATTCCATAATTATTCTTCATTAACAGACCTAGCTGACAGAATTTTCCAAAGTAACACAATTTAATGGCTGATGCACTGTGAACATCAAAAGTAAATAGTAGTACTCTTTCTTAAGTAAAGCAACTGATTAATTGTGACAATAGCTTTCACAAATCTGTTTGGATTTCATTACAACAGTGCAAATGACAAAATTTGAATTTCAGGGAAACTAAACTTACTTGGATTCTTTTTTTAATACAATATTTAAAATGATAAAGTAGAAAGAGAAGAAAATCCCCAGACAAATATAGTTCTCATATGCTGATTGATGATATATAGATTTTATGTATAAATTGTAATGCTGTACTATTACAATTATTAACATTTAATTCAGCTTATTTAAAACTAGGAAAATGGAAAATTAAGTATTGTGTCTGGTTTAGGGCTCATAGATTGCAGAAAATATATTTGAGTTAAGAGGCAAGCGGGTTGCTGATATTTCCTTAATTCAAATGTATACAGGTAGCCGTCAACTTGCAACAGTTCGTTTAGTGACCAAGTTAAAAAAGTTTTTTATGTCCATTTTTCACACTTACAACCATCCTCATGGTCATGTGATCAAAATTCAGATATTTATTTCTGACAAACAAAGTTAAAGGAGAGTCTAGATTGAAGCTAACAAGTGCAGTGATTCACTTAACAACTGTAGTAAGACAGGTTGTAAAATGGGACAAAATTCACTTAAGAAATGTCTCACTTAGCAATGAGAAATTTTGGGCTGAATTGTGGTCATAAATTGATGACTAGCTGTATTTTGGGATGGTGGTGACTTCGTTGGAAGCTTAGGAAATAACAGTTTCTTTAAGGAGAGCCAATTTTAAGCATGTCCCTCCCCCCATGGAAAAGTTTTCAAAGAAAACTATTCCCCTTCTTCCCCTAAGTACAATACCTCCATAGTCATTTTAATAGTTTGTAATTGCTCTCTTGGTGGAGGAATTTGCACAAGTTTTTCCATGATCCGTAGAAGGTTTAAGTAATAGTGCATCTTTTTAAAATGGAGAACAGCATCTTGAAACCAACCTCTTGTTTAAGGATGAATAAACTCTAGAGCTGTAGAAGCATTTTGTTTTTTTGGCCCTGAGCTGGCTGTAGTTATTGCAGATATGATCATTAGATGATTCAGCAAGCAAGCACCCACAGGCTGCAACCATGTTTTGTGATTTAAAGCTTATGTCCAACAAAAAAGTGAAGAAAATAAGCAAATCATTGCAAATAGGAGAGTGCAAAATAATGACTGGTAATTCTCCAAACCTCAGTGTTTTTGGTGTCTTTCATGTGGGCAAAAGCTTTTCTTAAAATTAAAGTGACTTGAACTGAAAACTGATCATGATTAAACAGGGCCCAAACTATTTTCTCTCTCTCCCTCCCTCTTCCCCTTTCTCCTTCTCCCTCGCTCCCTTTCTCTCTCCCCCTCTCAATGAAAGAAAAAGCAAAAAGTACAAGGAAAACAGTTAAAAAAAAGAAAAGAAAAAAAAAGTAGTAGCTTTCCATATTTTTCACAGCAGTTATGCATATTATTGTATACCTGAACCTCTTTCTCTCTCTTTCTGTCTCTCCCTCTCTCAAATTGCATCATACCGTATATATAATATAATATATAATCATAATTTATCCTGTCTAATAATCAAAGCCATAATTCTCAACTTCATCTCTTGTCATTTTTACCCAAAAAGTTCATTAGAAGCTTTTAGTCACCAATAAATATAGATAACGGCCTGTGTCAACTTCACAAACTATTTCTCCAAAATGATAGTGTCAAATATTTCCAACTCTGTGATAGAGTCCTCTTTCAAATTTTCCCAGTTTAGTGTCCTTGCTGAGTTTTGTCAGAGTGAATATCTTCGCCTGCTTCCTGTTATTTGCTTAAAGCAGGAAATTTAGTTTTCCTACTACCAGTTAGTGTTACTACTGGGAATGACTTAAGGTCAAGTGAGGAAACTTTATTCTCTGTTGTTTAAAAAATACTGGAAAAGTTGTTTTTCTTATATATGTCTAATGAGAAAATGGACTTGAGCTTGTACAAATTTTCCTGTAATATGATGTCCATGAAATAAACAAATTTATGCCTGAGACCATTAGCTAAGGACTTGAAAATAAAATTATCAGTGTCCCCACACTGTCTGTCTGTCTGTCTGTCTGTCTGTCTGTCTGTCTGTCTGTCTGTCTGTCTGTCTGTCTGTCTGTCTATCTGTCTATCTCTCTCTCTCTGTCTATCTATCTATCTATCTATCTATCTATCTATCTATCTATCTATCTATCT
>BLBF01000048.1:2368259-2393109 GCA_015471245.1 Laticauda colubrina
ATAGATAGATAGATAGATAGATAGATAGATAGATAGATAGATAGATATGTTGACTTCCAAGTTTTATCAGAATGTATGCTCCACTAGCCATTCTTAATCAAGCTTTCATTTCTGTACTCCATAAATCAGATACACATCCTACATATTAAACTAATAACTATTTCATTAATGGAAGTATAATGAATGTTAAAAATATCCAGATTCTTGCTAACTGACTCTAAAAAGGATTAACAAGTGTGATCCATCCATATCAAGCTGGATTTATTGTCAGAGACAAGGGATAGATATACTGAGATGATTAATGTAGCTTGGTGCTTTAAATAACTCTTATGATAGATGCAGCCAAAATAGCTAATTGGATGCATCGAATGCTTTCATAAAACTAGATAACCTTTATTTTTTATTTTTTCCATTTTTTTCTCTTAGGAATTTTTAAAAATTCATACTTCTTCAACAATAAAAGTGAGGCTGTTGGAATTGTTTTTAATTTATGTATTAAGATGTAGATAGGTTGTCAGCCTTTACTGACAAGAATAGCAGTGCGATTTGCACGTTGATATGTGCAGGTAAGGAATATGAAAGAGATAAAGTCTTCAACTTACTGACAATTCCATTTAGTGACTGTTTGAAGCAGAGGTGGTATTCAGCAGGTTCTGACCAGTTCTGCAGAACTGGTAGTGGAAATTTTGAATAGTTCAGAGAACCGGCAAATAGCAACTCTGACTGGAGATTTTACAGTATCCTTCCCTTACCATGCCCACCAAGCCACGCCCACAGAACCGGTAGTAAAAAAAATTGAATCCCGCCACTGATTTGAAGTTACAACGGCACTGAAAAAAGTGACCTGTGACCATTTTCACACTTATGACCATTGCATAATGATGGTCACGTGATTTAAATTCAGATGCTTGACATCTGGTTCATATTTATGATTGTTGGAGATTGTTGGATTGTTGATTCTGTGAATAATCATTTGCGATGTTCTAACAAACAAAGTCAATGGGGAAAACCAATTTACTTAACAATCCTGTTACTAATTTAACAACTGCAGTGATTCACTTAACAAATGTGGCAAGGAAATGAAACTACTTAACAAATTTCTCACTTGGTAACATAAATGCTGGGCTCAATTATGGTTGTAAGTTGAGGACTACCTGTAATAGTGCCATATGTGTGAAAAATGGTCATTAGCCACTTTTTTCAATGCCCTTATAACTTAGATCACTAAACGAATGGTAGTAAATCAAGGACTATCTGTACAAGGAACAAGAGTGATAAAAATGAAATAAGTAGAAATATTTGTGGACATCTCTCTATGATTCAAAAGCATCTGTAGGCAGGGAAGACAATTTCTATATCTAAGTGCTATGCTTCTACACTTTAAAATCTATGATTAATTGACTAGAAAAAGTATTATGGCATGTCTGTCAGACATCAGGGCATCTTTTTAGATAGATTCAACTATTGGTGAAACGGTGCTTAAAATCTAATATCTGTTCATATAATGAATTGTGCTATAATGGATTTTTTTTTGATAGAATCATTTCACATGCTAATTATGTCCTGGAAGACTCTTTCTGTGAATAATAAACCCAAAAATTGGAAATTCATGGACAAACAAAATGAACAATATGCTTTTATGCTGAGGAAAAAAGATACAATAATTTGGAAGCTTATCCATTTCTCTTATCAATTATCAGTGAGATGCTTTTAAATAAACATTTTATCCCTAAGAGTAGAGATAAAATGCAGTTTGTTCAGAAACATGGATTGCACATTGGATTTTATACTTAATTTTCCATTTTCCTGGTTTTAAATAAGCTGAATTAAATGTTAATAATTGTAATAGTACAGCATTTCATTTATATATAAAATCTATCTGTTATCAATCGGTATATGAGAGCTATATTTTTCTGGGGATTTTCTTCTCCTATTTTATCATTTTAAATTTCATATTAAAAAAAGAATCCAAATAGTTTAGTTTCCCTGAAATTCAAATTTTTTAATTTGCACTGTTGTAATGAAATCCAAATAAAAATAGAAAGCTATTGCACAATTAATCAGTTGGTTTGCTTAGAGTACTACTACGTATTTATTTTTGATGTTCATCAGCCATTAAAATACATTACTTTGGAGAATTCTATCATCTATGTCTGTTAATAAAGAATGATTATGGAATATTCTTTATTAATTTAAAATCCACCCCATAGCTACATAAAGGCATATTACCTTCTTGGTAAGGATTGATTAAGATAACTATTTCAGTTATCAGAATTGCTTTTTGTTTTGCAATTATTTTATTAACTTCTTTCCACTTGGAGTAATATATAATACAAATTATTGCTTGATAAATAATTTTCTATAAATTTACAGTAACCGCTTTAATCATATTGCCAAGGTTTTTCTGTATGCGTCTAACTTTTGAAGAAATGCTGGAAGGCATAGTTATGTTTCTGGAGAAACATTTTACACGGTATTAATTTCATTTAAAAAATCACAGGGAAATAATTTAGATTTGTTTTAAACAATTTTATGTTTGTATTTGCAATGTAGACATAGTTGAAAAGTAAATGCAATCTAGCCAATTAAACATTTGTTGTGAATATTTGAATGAGGCAATATTCTCTTTCACTTGTCCATATCGGAACCTTTGAAGGGGAGGAAATCTAAGACAGATTAGTTGTTCTCACAAAACACTATCATCAGTTTAGTTATAAAATTAATCAAATGTGACATCGAATATTGAGTACTGGATTCTCTTATCTACTTGGGTCCTGTCATCATTGAAAACACTGTCTCAAGTTTGATAATTTTAAGATGTGTGGACTTCAACTTCCAGAATTTCTCAGCTAGCTATGGAATTCTGGAAGTTAAAATCCACATATCTCAAGAGTTGCCAAGGTTGGCAAACACTGATTTAAAGGTACATATTTGGAACATGGAATGGGATGAAATCTCATGTTTTAATTTACTTCTCACATCATGTTATATTATGAAAAATCATGTATATGTATTATATTATTTAAATAATAATTTGGTAATGAAGTTGTTGACATATAAAGACATTTTTTCCTCTTTCATTTAATGGTATCTAATTCTCAGAGACTACCTGGACAAGTCTCTGCAGTTTTCTTGGCAAGATTTTTCAAAAGTGCTTGCCATAGCCTCCTTCCTAAGGTTGAGATAAAATGATTGGCCAAAGGTTATCCAGCTGTCTTTGTGTCTTACATGAACTAGAACTCATAGTTTCCTGCTTTCCAGCCTGATGACTTAATCACTGCACTAAACTGGCTTCACAAAGACATTAAAATAACATCAGTCAAAATATAACGACATTTTAACTATGGTTTGCAGAGAGATTTATTTCTATCAATAGATGTTACTCATACAATTTCGACATACATTTTGTTGTACATAGGATGCTACTATTCATTGACACAGTACAAAATAAA
Source organism: Laticauda colubrina (assembly GCA_015471245.1). Lineage (NCBI taxonomy): Eukaryota > Metazoa > Chordata > Lepidosauria > Squamata > Elapidae > Laticauda > Laticauda colubrina. The sequence continues at coordinate 2,371,712 of BLBF01000048.1, forward strand.
CTTTGCTATTTAATTTATTGGAGAGAGATTGGCTGAGTGAGGGGGTTGAATCAAGTGAGAAATTAGTCTGGAATCTCTATTTAGGCAGAAAAGAGGGCAAGGCTTGACTGCCCTTGAATGTCATTGAACTTATCTACTCTGGCTTAAGTGCAAACCACCAATATGAGATGATTTCTGTGTTGTATACATTAGCAATAAAATAGCTAATTTGAACTCTTCCCATGTGATCTAATTGTTTGCACTTGATATGTATAGAAATATTCTTAAATAATAAAATGACATATTATGATAAGAGCAAAATATAAATGTGGGATCCTGATTCACTGTAAGTTTGGGAAAGAATAGCTTATCTGGTAGCTGGTGTTTTTGAGAGGCACATAATAGAGGTAGAGATAAAAATGTGCTGGGAAATTTCAGGGTGATTTGAAGTAATAAAATTGCTAACCTCCATTTAATATTTGGTTTTAGCATTGAAGCAATATAAAGAAAAAACTTGTTTGCTTAACAATCTTACTACTAACGGATCAGATTGTTTCATAGGATCTCCTGTGTACCACTGTGATTATTAAATGTAGGGACATAATATCTATGGTAGCATAAATGAAAACTAGTGAAAAATATACTATAGCTTCACAATACCACTAATGGATTCATGGATTTTCATCCTGACATTGGATTCAATTACTTATGTGATTTGCATCAGGATTGTGCAGTGTGCTTTTCAGCATTTGCCCCAACCTGCCCAATCCAGGTGTCATTGCTAATTGGAGACAGCTCTATGGGCAACAAAGAGAAACCAATGAAGAGAATAAATGTAGAAGTTGCAGCTACCCTGCTCTTTTAAAAATATGTTTGTTATTATATCTTTCTTTTCTTCGTAATGCCTTCATCCTTGAATGTATTGGTAATACAAGCACACTTAGATAAACCTCTGTATTTTGCACATAAGACAGGTGATGTTTTCTCTTAACAATGCAGAATTGCCATGTAAAAAAAGAGTGTGAAAATCTGTAAAGAGAGTTTCAGTGCTTTTTAATGCCGCCAGTGTCCTTGAAAAGAAAGTAATAATACTCAGTGATCTTTTTCCTTCTCAATATCAGTATCATACTACAGTCCTCTAGGCTGCACCCATTTTCTTCTATATTCTTATCATGTCTTCATCATCTTTTCCCTCTCATTCCTATTGGCTTCTAACTGCTTCTTGGCCATTACTTTCCATTTTCTTCCCATTATACTTGCCATCCAGATGCTAACAACAACAATATCTGCCAAAGCCAGATCCTCAATAACCAAATCCAGTGTAAACTGGCTGACAGTGCAACCAACCAATCATCATCATCATCATCATCATCATCATGCGCATTGCAGTACTTAGAAATGGCAGACTAAAAAAAAGAAAGAACTAGAAAAAAAATCACAAAACACAAAGACTTGCAAATAGAAATCGAACGACTGTGGTAAGAAAAAGCAAAGATAGTACCAATAGTAATAGGTGCCTTGGATGTACTCCCAAAAAGCTGTGGATCACCACTTGAACACCGATGGCAAAATCACCATCAGTCAGTTGCAAAAGGCAGCTTTACTTGAAACCATTTACAACTTGAGATGATATCTTCAATACAATAACATTTAGTTATCCATACTCTTGGGAAGGACTTGATGGGTAGCTAAAAAGGTCAAATCATAGCCTATTCATCCACTTATGTGACTGACTCTCATAACCCTGCATGCCACTGCTCACAATGATCAAAGAAATTACAATAAAATCAAACATAAAAGATGGTAAGGACATGAAATGAAAGGTCTCATTCTCCCTTGCCAAAGGGCTGGGTGAAGATCCAGGTTTTGTAAACAAGAAAACAGGTTTTTCCCAACAGGAGCCCACCTGAGAGTCTGGTTCCAGAGGATAAGTGCTGTTATGAGAAAGAGCGATTCTGGGGTCTTAGTAAATGGATTTAATCAAAGGAACCTGGATTGTGCCAACTTTGCAGGATTGAAATATCCAAGCAGATGTTATAGGAGACAAGCAGTCTCCCAAGCAACCAGGCCTATGCCATATACTTCGAATATCTGGATATACCCAGAAAACTACATATCCCTTTGGTCAAGCATTACTGCTTTAGATTTAGATGCTTTGGATTATAAGGTAAGATAGACATCATGGGGCTCTCCAGATGTTCTTTGACTGGAGCTATTATTATCCCTCAGTGGAGGAGGAACAATTTTGCAGACACTAAGGAGCTTTAGTCTTTTTTGTGCCATGATGGTAAACAAATTTATTTTTTTGGGTCAGGGAGCAAATATAGCATAGAGCTTATTCTTTCTCAGGCAGAAAGAAATTGTACTAAGAAATCATTTAGATTAATGGTACAATCTGATCACATTAAAAATGTAGAAAATAGGCTGGCCTCAAGTGGCCTCTGTTTTGATAGCAAAGACACCTACTACATAACATTACCTCCTTGTAAGCTATGATGTAGTTAATACAATGCTTTCCTACCTTTGTTAACTCTATCCTGATGTCAGATTCTTTTTGTCAGGCCATGATATGGCATGATTCTGCCCTTTAAAATGGTACACTTTAGGCTAACAACAACAGCAACAACAAAAACAACAGGTCATGTAGAAGTTACAACTGATTCAGAATGCAGTGACACAGGTAATGTTTCATGTTAGCTCATATTATAACCCTGCTGTATGACCTCCTACATTGGCTCCCAGTTTCCATCTAGGCCCAATTCGGGGTAGTGCTGTGGTCTGTGAGAAGGTCCTTGAAAGCATCAGCCAACTAGGCAATTGTCAGATAAGAGGCAGCAAGAGCCTACATAAGAAAATGGGCAGGACCAACATTTCAGAAATTTACTTTATTGTCATTGCACCTCGTACGGCAAAATCAAACCCCCCAAAAAAGGGGGGGACTCCCACCCTAGTTTCTTGGACAGTAAAAATGAGGGGGGAACAGATGAAATACTTTGAAATACTTTAAAATTTGCATGATTCTGTTAATGAAACCTTACGGTAAAGGTAGTGTAAGTGCTTATGGTTGTTGCTTCTTGTAAGAGCCATGGTGGTGCCATGGTTAGAATGCAATTCTGCTCACGGTTGACTCAACCTTCCATCCTTCTGAGGTTGGTAAAATGAGGACCCAGATTGTTGGGGAAATATGCTGACTTTGTAAACCGCTTAGATATGGTTGTAAAGCATTGTGAAGAGTTATAGAAGTGCCATTGCTATTGTCTGAACTCCCTCTAACGGCTGACATCATATGCCCCCTTTAAAGTCTTATATGGCATGGGACAAGGTTGTCCATGGGATCATATTTCCCAGAAGGTATCTGCACATCAGAGCAGATAGGATAGACATATTCCAACAGCTTCCCCCTAACAGTATCACCTTGTGTGCCCTCAACAATGTGCCGTTTCTGTTAAAGTTCTTGCACTATGGAACACACCTTTCCTTGGAAATCCCACAGGCTTTGAATCTTCTGGAGACCATTCAAGACCTTTATAAAGATCTTTTTTGCCATCTCTGCAACATTATCATATTTGGGAACAGAATGAATTTTTGACATCTTCCTAAAACCACTAGTATTTGTATGCAAATCTTTTGGAGAGATTTTGAATCCCCTTCCAGCTTTATTGTTGTGCTCTTCTGGACCATCTGTGTTGCCTGACAAATGATGGCAATGATCTCCTCACTTTCTGCACCACCATCCCTCAACTTTCCTTAATAGGGTACTCCTGAAAGCATATTAGCACACAACAGAAATTTAAATCTGTTGGATTTACATAACTATCACCACTGACTCAAGCAAATTATTCATAGGATATTCTATAATTCTCAGCTAAACCTATATCTGTAGTTCAAATTGAGAAGCTTTTCAAAATATACTTCGTAATTGGCTGTAGTAAGCTTACTTTGCACTAGTCCTAACCTTGTAAGTTTTATTCTGAATGCATTTATTCTTTAGCACCCCTTAACAACATCACACTATCTTCATTGAGAAATGTAGGTATTACTTGATTTACAACAGTTTGCTTTGTAATGGTTTAAAGTTACAATGGCACTGAAAAAAGTGATTTATGACCATTTCTCACACTTAAGATGTTGCAGCATCCTAATTGTCATTTGCTTTACATTCAGATGCTTGACAACTGAATGATGATTTCAGTACCCTCCGGGGTCATGTGAACTCCTCTTGTGGCCTTTTGACAAGCAAAGTCAGTGGAGAAACCAGATTATCTTAACAACTGTTACTAATTTAATAACTGCAGTGATTCCCTTAACAAATGTGGCAAGAAAAGTCGTAAAATGTGGCAAAACTCACTTAAGAAAATTTTCACTTAACAAAATAAATTTTGGTTTAATGTGGTCATAAGTTGAAGACTGCCTGTATTACATTCTTATCCTCAGGGGTAGGATGCTATCGGTTCTTCCTAGCTCTATAGAACCTGTAGCTCTGAAGAGTAGCAGACACCGAATCAATTTTGTGTTTGCTGCAGTTTGGCCCACCTGCCCGCCCGGACTCTTACCTGTCCTTTATTTCCTGCTTTTTCAACCTCAGCTGCTTTGCGCGGCACAGCTGATGTTGAAAAAGCAGGGGAAAAAAGGCTTTCCAAATGTTGCGCACCTGTGCACAGCGTTTTTCAGCTGTCCCAGTGGCACAGCTAAAGGTTTTCTTACACATGCGTGTGTCTGATGTTTGTCCGTGCATAGCATGCATGCACGCACGAAACGTAATCACCAAACTGGTAGTAACACTGGTTGAATCCCTCCACTGCTTAACCCCTCCTTTTTTAACTTTTACAGACAAAACATTCCTCTTGGTCTTTCATTCATTCATTCATTTTAGCTCTTCATTATTTACCTCAAGTCACAGTTTCCCATATCCCACACTTATCAACATATGAGCCATAAATGTTAATCCCTGCTGCTCCTAATAGTTGTGACAAGGGAGGCTTTTACATAACACTTTTTAGTAAGCCAGAGAAGGTGTGGAGTTGTTCTAACCATGCCAGGTGCAGCATATCCTCCCTTGTGATAAAGATGATATTATTTGTCAGTTTTGATCTATTTTGGTCCGCGTGCCCCCAGCATAGCCAAAGGCCAGTTTTATCCTAGAGATGTCAGGCTGTTTTATGTAAACTAAACTCTCTATTTCAGAGTACGCTTTACACACTGTTGCTTGGGTCCCACCAGTTCAGTGGTCTGTGCAGTGTACTGATGTGCACTGTAGGTTGCAAACTGTACATCAGGAGTGAACCAGAAAATTAAGTAGGCTTTGACTGAACTGAACAAGACAAAATTCACAAGAGGTTTCCAGTTAAATCTTCACCTATGTAGCTTGTAATGCTGCTGTCCATATTACATTGACTCATTGTGTAACAACAATCTTAGACCAGCAGATTATTTGAACTTTATATATTTGTAATTTGTAATTCATTTGTAAAAATTTCATCCCGGTTACAGGAGACAAAATATGTTTAGGAAGAAGATTGAAGAGAGATATTTTGGATACAACGACAGCAATAGTGAAAAATAACTTGTACCACGATGCATCTGTTCACAAAGCAGAAGAGCCAATATTTCTGTCAGATCTTTCTGATTAAACAGAACAAACATTTCATGATGAATGGATTGTTTTGCTTTTCATTGTTTGAAATCCATATTAGCAATTTAAAAAAAACAAAGAAATATACAATCTTTATATTATTGGGGAAAGCACCTACAAAGGATGATATAAATCTCATCAAAAAATTACCTCAACTTTTTTGTATTCTGCTTTGCATATGCAGGCTTGACACACATTAAAAAGATGTGAAGTTTTGATTGTGTGGTTGTAGCTATCATCCTCCCTTTCAGACATCTAAAACAGCTGAACACAATAAAACATATATATTATAGGCAATGTAGATCCTATTGTTGAATTCATTAAAATACATAAAGTATCATTGTAAAAATGATTATTTCTATGGGAGCAATATCTCTCAAGAGGAAGAGATTTTTGAAGGGGTGAGGTCTTTGAGATTTCTTCAGGTTTAAAGCATGAGACCAAGTAACAAGTAAACCTAAGATTCTTAGGTTCATAAGATTCTTCATCCCTTGTTTTGAGGTAGGTGATGATTCTTGTACAAAAGAGATTAGCAAATTCTTCAAGGTTAAAAAAAACGAACTTTTCCCCAAACATTTAGGAAATGTTAGTTGTCAGATAAGTGGTATTCACACTGTACATGGACTTCAAATTATGATGAATTGCTTACTGACTGCTCAAAGTTATGACAGACTGCCCCCAAAGCAACTTAAGATGTGGTTCACCATATCATATGATGCATTTTGGATATTTGACAACTGGCAAACTGGTGGGACACTGCAAATGGACATTTATGGCTATTTACTAGATTTTTCCCTAAGAAGCTGATGTTTACTTCTGCTTTCTGTGGAAAAAAAATACCCCATAGTGAACAATGGATTCTTTGACCAACCATGGTATTCACTTTACAACTGCCTCATTTGCTTAATGACTATCTCAGAAAAGTTGCAAAATTGGGTCTGGTTATGTGATGACTTGCTTTATAATAGCAATATACTTAGACTTATATACTGCACATTGCTTTATAGCGCTATCTAAGTGGTTTACTGAGTCAGCATATTGCCCCCAATAATTTTGGGTACTCATTTTACCAACCTCGGAAGAATGGAAGGTTGAGTCAACCTTGAACCTGGTGAGATTTGAACTGCCAAATTGAAGGCAGCCAGCAGTCAGCAAAAGTAGCCTGTAGCACTGCACTCTTAACCACTGCGCCATCTAGCTTCAGAACTACCATCATATAATCACCATCACTGATTACCACCATAATTGCTGGGTTCAAGGATTACCTGTAGGGTTTGTGTTTTACATCAAAGAGATTTTCAGCAAATTAACCCCTTGAAGCTCATTCTCCCACAAAAATAAGTCTAGAAGACAGTATGTTTTTAAAGCTGGTTGATTTCACTGAGAGCAGTTTCAGCAGCAAAATTGCTTTTGTGAGGAGATGATGAAGTGCATTGGAACAGTGTGATTTCAACCCTCTGCATAATGAAGAGCTGAAGGAGAACCACACACTGTGTATTAATTTTTATTGGATAAATGGAATGAATTACCCTTAATACTTCAGTTCCTGTCTTTAGACAAAGATGATAAAGGATCAGCAGAGGAATTACTCACCAGTACTTGGTTGTTTATATGCCAGATTTGGTGATTAGAACTTCTTTTTACAAATTAGAGTTGGAAAGGGTTAGTCAGATGAAGATCTCTGACAAATAAATAGCAGTTAATTTAATTGTTCTTTGTTTTACCTAATCTCAGAAAAATCTCACTGTGTAAAAGAACAATTTTATAAGGTGAGGCTTAAGGCTAAAGAAATAACAGATACAATATATTATGCTGTATTTTGTTCAAAGAAAGTAATTTTGCTTTGGGTACAGTACCATGTTGGAGATAATTCTTTCTCCAATAATGTTATAAATGGGATTAAAATTAATATGCACAACATGATTTTCAAATATTTTTCAAATAAAGAAATAGCCTTAATCTAAATGGATCTAGTAAAAAAAATCACTTATGAAAAGTGATAATTCAATATTATTATACATTGATTAATTATACATTGGTATAATTCAATATAGCAGAAATTTTGAAGCTGAAAGGTAATTTTTCCTGAGCAGAAGCATTGGATTTTGAGGAGAGGATTTATTGTTCCCATGTTATATTGTGAAACTATAAATAAGACCCAGCTTGCTGTAGTGATTAAGACATCACACTAGAAACCAGAAGACCATGAGTTCTTGTCCTATCTTCACATGATGCCAGGTGGGTGACTTTAAGCCAGTTTCTTTCTCCCAGCCATAGGAAGGAGGCAATGGCAAACCATTTCTGAAAAACCTCACCAAGAAAATTGCAGGGACTTGTCTATGTAATCTCCAAGAATTGGACATGATTGAACAGAAGGAAAACATAAAATAAACCTAGTGGGCCCAAATTCTGCTTCTTTGTCCTATGCTTTGAGGTAGCCATGCACCATCTAATATTATCATTATATAGCCCTGTATCATTCAGTTCTTGCTGAACTGATGCATCTACTGTTACATCAGGTTCAAAAAAGCAACCAAGTTATTTGTGCCGTTTCTCATCTTTTTTCTTTTCAGCATTTGTGTAACATAATCTATTATTTTATATGCTACATTCTGGAACATGAGAGACTGTTTCTTGGCTGCCTTTTGGGTGACATTCTTTCAGGTATTTTAAGAGTGATATCTTTCTCCCTCAGTCTTATTATCTGAAAGGCTGAGAATTTCTAAAGCTTTTAGTCTTACGTCATGGGATTTTAGAACTTGATTTTCCAACCAGCTGGTCTGTCCACTGAATTTTCATGCCAACTAGACCACACAGATGATTTTCTATTGATGGAGAAATAAAATACAGTTTCATCACAATTGAGATTATCTTTGGGTGTGCCTTTGATATTTGTATTCATTTTTCCCCATACAGGTAAGCTAATATGTGCATGTAGATAAGGTATACATTTTACTCAAACAAACAAGTTGTGCGAAATATGGAAGTTCTAGATTTTAAGAGAGTCCTGGACAGCCCTTGATCATTGGGTCATTGTTTGTCAATATTTACTAATTTAAAAAGATAGAATGATCACATATGGGCAAAGCAGCAGTGGGAGCAAGAGTGACTTCTTACTGGCTTCCCCACTAAATTTGTGGGGTAGTTGGCAGGGAACATTGGAAATCATGGTCACATGAGCAGGCTGACCAAAGGGTTGCTGCAGCAGCCACAATTTTACATATATAGTTGGTCTGAAGAGCCTTCAAATTTCAATTCCATGGGAGCAATAGATCCTGGAATTTTGTATTCATTTTTAAAGTTTGTAGACTTGAGATACATTGATTCAAAAATTGCTGCACTAAAATGTACCACTTGGGCTAATTGAAGGTTAAAAACCAACAAAAGGTTTTTAACATAGTATTTAGTGTATAGGAGCAAAAATCTGATTAAATGCTTTTACACAATCCAGTATTTGAAATAAATTACATGTGTTTAATTGATAAACATATATAAGTTGATAAATGAATGTTTGAAAAGTCTATGTTTGTTTGACTCAAGCAAAACCTTACAATTAATAGGGTACATTCTGCTTTCTGATTTAGAGTGTATGATTAAGTATAGATAGTTTTCAATTTATGACAACAGTTGAACCCAAATTTTCCATTGCTGAGACACTTGTTAAGTGAGTTTTGCCCAATTTTACAACCTTTTTGCCACAGTTGCAAATAACTTCAGTTGTTAAGTGAATCACATAGTCATTAAGCAAATCTGGCTTCCGGCATAGACTTTGCTTGTGGGAAGTTGCTGGGAATGTTACAAATAATGATTATGTGACTCTAGGTCATTGCAACTGTGATATATATTTGCCAGTTGCCAAGCACCCGAATTTTGATCATGTAATCACAGAGATGCTGCAATGGTCATAAATATGAAAAACAACCATAAGTCATTTTCTTCAGTATCATTCAAATGTTCACTAAATGAATGATATTAAGTCAATGTCTACCTATATTTCCAGGTTCAAATGGTTAGAACTCTGCTCTACAATATACAAATCATTTCTTTTCATTGACAATTTTGCTGAAGCCATAATTATTACTAATATAAGTGTGGTTTGTTGGAGTAAGAATGTAACTTTCACTCACATATTTTTATGTTACCTAATCACAAGTATTTTTCTGAAATAATTCAAGCCAAGAATAAATAAAGGAGATATTAAGTGCATACAGAAATCATTACTTTGAATTAATTGCTAATTTTATTTATGCAAAAAAAGGAACATTATAGCATTAGCAGGGGAGGGCTTCAAATATTTTAGCAAAGGGTTCTCTGCCCGGTTGCTGGGTGGGCGTGGCCTAGTCGGCCTCCTGCATCATGGCCGGGGGGGGGCGCATTCCCCGGGCTATGGAGACTCTCTGGAAACTGGAAATGGGCCCATTTCCAGCCTTTCCAAACTTGTTTTTTTGCCCTCCCTGAATCTCTGCATGTGCCCTGCACTTACCTGCATCCAGAATGGGCCACGTGAGGACTCCTGGAAGGGGTGAGGTGGGATGGGCCATGAGTGGGATTTGGGGATTCTCTGAACTGCACGGAATCTTAGCTAGGATCTCTCCCGAATCCCTGCGAACCCCTAGCAGCCCACCCCTGAGCCTTAGTATTATCAACTATTAAGGTGAGAGCTTCTTTCAAATAGCTTTGCAGAGAAAATTTATAAAGATAGGGGAGGCCAGTAATCAATTTAGAAATAGATGGGGAAATCTTTCTATTTTTAATCAGTTAAGACCAAATAGGTGTGCTTTCTTTTCTTAGGAATTCATTTCCAAAATTGTTTAAAATTCTTAGCAGTAATTAATACATTCAGTGTGTATTGGGAGAGACAGGAGTTTTTTGTGAAATGTTATTTAAATGCCAGCAATAATTACTTCAATTAAAATGTAAATTTAAAAAGTCAGATTAAATTTATTAATTTGTAAGAGTAATTTCTTTTGAAAGAGCTAGAAATAAATAAATTTTGGCAGGTTTTTTTTTTTTTTACTGTGCCTGAAGTTTTTCCTCTGCTTTTTAATGAAAATAGCTTTATTGTTATTTTATCATAGTATTCCTTGATTTTCATCATTTGTTAAAGCAATAGAAGTTATTTTTGTGACTTAGTTTGATGTCCTGTTATAGATATCAATTCATAAAGTTATAAATTGATGTTGCTGTTCTTTTCTACCTGTTGGCTAGAGCCAACACTCCATTTTCTTATATTGAGATAATTTTCTGCTTTATACAAGAAAATAAAAATTCTCAACTCATTCGTCCATCAGAGCATCTCTATGATCAAAATTGTGGAACTTGACATACATTTATGCTGGGTGCAGGTCTCATGGTCATGTGATTGCCATTTGTGACCTACCCAACCAGTTTCCAAATAGCAAAATCAATGGAGGAAACTGAATTTGGTTAATGACAGTTAATGACATCATGATTCACTTAGCTGCAGTAATTCACTATGGCAAAAATGGTCTCACTTAATAATTTCCCTTAGAAGAATTGTCTCAGTTCTGGTCATAACTTGAGAACTAGCTGATGTTCATGGGGACTTGGAAGAGTGAAATCTGCATTTTCTGGATGAAACTGTCATTTCACTATGCTCTGTATTATCCACATCCAAGAACTCTTCAAAATGTTTTGAACTTCTCTCTGCTGGAAGCTGAGAATTGTGGGAACTGATATGTGGGACACATGGGGGGGGGGGCATTGGATTTGGGAATGCTGATCCATTTCTGCAGTGATTATTTGGAATTTCAAGAAGGGTTGCTCAATGGAGAAACCTGCAATTCAGAAGTGGTATTCAGCAGGTTCTGACCAGTTCTAGAGAAACGGTAGTGGAAATTTTGAGTAGTTCAGGGAACCGGCAAATACCACCTCTGGCTGGCCCCACCCCCATCTCTTCCCTGCCTCCCAAATCCCAGCTGATTGGTTGGTTCTTATTTTGTTGCCCTACACAGGAGAGCAGAGATGGGAAAGCAGGTTAGCAGGGTGGGGAGGGAATGGGATTTTGCAGTAACCTTCCCCCAGGAGTGGGAAGGGAATGGAGATTTTACAGTATCCTTCCCTGCCACACCCACCAAGCCACGCCCACAGAACTGGTAGTAAAAAAATTTGAATCCCACCACAGCTGCAATTATAAATTGATGGATTCAGCATAAAACAATCTTGAGTGGGGAAGAGAGATTTTCAGCATTCAAAACTAACTGAAAAGAAATTGTCTGGAGGAAGGAATATTTCTCTAAAAGGTAGTAGGCATCTGAAATTGCGTAAAATGAAAAGCAAAATATTTGGGGCAAATCTCACAAGACTATGCTCTGGCTGATAGATTGTGTTATAATGTCACTTGTTTGATGTCCATTACATGAACTTTGCTACTGTTTTTTATTAATCACAGTTTATGATTTAGTATAATATATGAAGTAAATTTCTGAGTCATGTACAACATAATTTGATTTTGTGCAGTCAAATCGATTTTGACATTTAGTGACTTTATGGATTTCCTCATGTTTAGATTTTTGGTCGAACAAAGATGTTCTCATCACTAGTACACCTGGGTATACCTTTCACCTGGGTGGCAGTACTGGGATCCTACTTAGTCACTACCAATTTGGTGTGTGATTGTATATATGTATGTTTTCTTGATTGTCCACAGTATTCTCATGAATGTTCTTCAACACTAAAATTGAAAAACAACAATATTCTTCTTTCCTTTCAAAGTCCATTTGTTCAATGCAGAACCGAAGCACCCAGTTAGCATTATCATGGGTGAAAAATTATTATTTATTAGTATTACTTTATAAATAACTTCAGATGGTGGACGATTTTAATAGTATTTCCTCCTATTTTCCTCACAACTACAAACTTGCGAATTGAGTTGGGCTGTGAGTGAGTGAGTGAGTGACTGCCCCAAAGTTATCTCTTTGGCTTACTTGCCTAACATGGAGCTAGAACTCACAGTCTTCTGGTCTTTAAGCCAATCTCTTAACCATTAATATAGTGGATCTGAAATCCATACATTTGGAAAGCTTTGAGATGAGGAATGCTACTTTAGTGAATTGTGAGAGCTACATTATTAATGTTGAGACATGAAACCAATTAGTTGATAAGAGAAAGATTCCTTCACAGGGTCTCTCAGCATTGCAACGTTAAGATCTGGGGACTTCAACTCCTATAGTTCCCCAATCAGTGTGTTGCTTGCATACTGTTGTATAGAGACAGTTTTAGGAAAGCATTTTGCTCCTTACATAAGCTAGTATGTTTTATTAATTGTATACATCCATATTGTTCATTTCATTTTTTAAAAATCAGACAACTGATTTTTAAAAATTATTCTTGATGACAGTAATTTGGTAAATCTCTTGCTATTGTCACAAAAGAGCTATTGTCACAAAAAATTACTCTTCAAGGACCACAATACAGTTTGTTGTTTCAGCTACAGCTAAAAAGTCTTTATTAAGCTAGACACTTGGTGTTCAGGTGTAGGTACCAGATGTTGAGAATAGCAGATAAATTCTTTGCAAAGCTCTGGAAAAAAAATCCTGAATCTTTATTCCATTCTCTGAATTTATCTTTGATGTTATAATTTCTTTTCAACTTCAGGTTTCTTAGTGGCTCTGAGTTTTTAGTCTCTTATAAATTAAAGTTTATCTAGTTCATATTTAAATATGCTGTTGTAGAGCGGCAGTAATTACTGAGGCGGACACGGAGCTAACAGTCTAGTAACTTTATTACAATGAATAAAGAGTTACCACGGCTGCCGGGCTAACAGGCAATCAGCTGGCGGCAACAGCTGATGCCGTTTGGCAGCTCCTTTTATAGCCAGCTGGCAAACGGCATCAACCAATGGGAGCAGTTTGCTCCCATCAGAAGCGCGGACCGGAGTGAAAACTGCGGATGAATGCAACAATCCTTTCCCCTGGCAAGGAGCATGCGTAGTCTTTCAAGTAGGCCGGGCGCCTGCGCAGGTGGCCGGATTGCCTTAGTCTGGGTGGAGCTGCAGTTGGGAAGAAGTCCTCTGTTTCCTGGGCCACATTGGAGCTTGAAGGGACTGGAGCCTCATCATCAGGTGACTCTGGCAGAGGGAGATGGTTGATGTGCCGGCGCCAGGTACATCCGTCCTCCAGCAAGACCCTGTAGGACGTAGGCCCAGTTACTGCCACGACTTGCCCTGGCACCCATAAGGGGTGGCCTGAGTAATTGCGAGCGTATACTTGGTCATGCAGGGCAAACTTCCTGGTCTGGCTATCAGACCCCAGGGGGTGACTGGGCATAATGAGGATGTAGCCTATCCAGGATGGTTCTCAGGCATCTGCCCATAAGGAGCTCAGTCGGGGACTTGTTGTTAGTGGCACAGGGGGTTGTATGTTGGGTTAGCAGGTACCTAGAAAGCTTAGAGTGCCAGTCAATTTGGCCAAACCTCTCCAGGGCCTCCTTTACAGACCTGACTGCCCTTTCAGCTATCCTAGCAGAGATGAAAAGGAGGGTGAAAAGGAGCTGTAAGGGCATGCCTGATTCCCAGGTTGGCTAAATAAACTTCAAATTCGTAGGAGATGAATTGGGGCCCATTGTTGGACACAACAGTGTCAGGGATGCCATGGGTAACGAATATCCGAGTTAGGGCCTTTGTAACAGCTTGAGTGGTTGTTGAGGGCAGCAGGGCCAAGTCTATCCACTTTGAGAAGGAATCTACCATTACCAGGAATGTTCGCCCATGCACAGGGCCGGTAGATCAATGTGCAGTTGGGACCAAGGGGCTCTAGCGTCTTCCCACCTGCCAGCAGTTGGGTAGAGCTGGCCTGGTAGCCTGGCATGTCTGGAAAGCGCTCACCCAGCTGGAGATCTGGGCATTCATGCCAGGCCACCACATGTAACTACGAGCCAGGGCCTTCATCCTGACAATGCCAGGGTGGCCTTCATGCAGGACCTTCAAAATAGCCCTTCAGTTTGGAAGGGCTGACCACCCTCGTTCTCCACAGTAAACAGCCCTGCAGAGACTATAGTTTTTGCTGGCGAGTCTTGAAAGGCAGAAATTCAGGGGCATAGGGATTGCTGGCCACCCCCTTCCCACCCAGTCCAGAACTTGGGCGATTACCTTGTCCCTTGAGGAGTGGGTAGCAATGTCAAAGGCAGTGATGGGAAGATTGAGCTTGTTGATCTCGAAAACAGCATTGATTGGTGCAGGATCTTCAACAGGAACAGGCAGAGGGCAGCGGCTGAGAGCATCAGCGTGGCAAAGGTTTTTTCCGGGTCGATGGATCAGCATGTATGAATAAGCAGCCAAAAATAAAGTCCATCTGGTCATCCTTGGGGACAAAATCTGTGGGGGTTTTTTTTCACCAGACAAAAGGCCTAACAGAGGCTTGTGATCGGTGATTAATTCAAAATGGTGCCCATAGAGGAACTCATGAAATTTTTTGACAGAAGCAACTGCAGCCAAAGCTGCCTTGTCAATCTGGCTGTAGTTGTGCTCAGCTGAAGAAAAGGTTCTGGAGAAAAAGGCAATGAGTGCCTCAGAACCATTTGGTAGTCTATGACTCAAAACAGCCCCTATGCCAAAAGGAGAAGCATCTGCAGCTAGTACTAAAGGCAGCTGTTGATTGAATTGTATTAGTAGCACTTTGGAAGTCAGCAAAGATTTGACAGCATGCAAGGCATGGGCTTCCTGAGGTCCCCAATGCCAGGGGGATTGTTTGTCCAAAAGTCTGTGCAGAGGCTCTGCAACGGAAGCTTTGTGAGGGAGGAATGCAGCATAGGAGCTGAGAAGCCCTAAGAAGGCCTGGAGCTCAGTCTTGTTGGAAAGTGTGGGTGCCTCGTGGATAGCCCTGACTTTGGACTCAATTGGGTGTATATCAGAGGCGTCAATTCTATAGCCCAAAAAGTCTACTTGTTTAGTGGCAATGGTACACTTGTCTTTTTTAAGTTTGAGACCATGCTGTCTGAAGTGATCAAGAACTGCTCTGACTCTTTGTAGCAATTGTGGTTTGTCTATGGCTGAATTTAAAATATAATCGAAATAGGGGACTACGCCTGGGAGTCCTTGGAGTAGCCTCTCCATTAAAGATTGGAAAATCCCAGGGGCTACGTTCACACCAAACTGGAGGCACCTGCATCTAAAAGCGTCCCTGTGCGTTACTATGATCTCTAGTTCTGCAGCTTGGTCATCTACAAGGAACTGTTGGTAGGCCTGTGACATATCTAGTTTTGCAAAAATAGTCCCAGGCTCAAAAGAATGCAAAAGGTGTTGTATGACGGGGACTGGATAGGCGCTGATTTGTAAGTATCTATTCAGGGAGGTCTTATAATCAGCGCAGATTCTCACGCTACCATCTTTCTTAAGTGGGGAAACTATGGGGGTCTCCCATTTTGCAAAGTCCACAGGTTCCAATACCCCTTGTTTGATCAGTTTGTCTAGTTCCTTATCCAACTTGGGGTGGATTGCAAAGGACATTCTACAAGGTTTCAGGCAGATTGGTATTGCCTGAGGATCTACATTGAATGATATTGGGGTGCCTGAGTAACACCCCAACCCTTCGCTGAATACATCAGCATAGTCCTTGAATAAGGTATCCACTTCAGTATTTAAAATAGAGTGGATGCCTGTTAGGTTGAGGCCAAGAGCAGGGAACCAGTCTAATCCTAACAGGCTAGGGAGGGCACCATCCACTACAACTAGAGGCAAGTGACCTTTAAAGTTTTTGAATTGAATAAAAAACTTGCCTTTTCCAAGGACTGGGATGGTTCTGCCTTGGTAATCACGCAGAGTCAGGTGGCAGTCGAGGAGCTTCTTCTTTGATAGTCTTGGTAATAGTCTCTTTAGTCTCCCAGGAAATGATGGATAGAGCAGAGCCTGTGTCAACTTCCTGTGTCAACTTTCTTGCAGGGTTTACCTTCTAAGGAAACAAAAATACTGATTTTGTTAGAGCCTTTGTTTGTCTGATTGGAGTGGTAATAGGTATAGCAGTCTTCAACTTGCCTTTGAAAGATGGGGGTTGTCTGAGGCCTCTTTGTAAAAGTTTTCTCAGCTTGGCAGACCCTAGCTAAGTGACCCTTCCTTTGGCAATTCAAGCAGATGGCATTCCTGAACTTGCAGGATGCCCTGAGGTGGTTTCCTCCACAGCTCAGGCAGATGGGCTGCTGCCGGGTGGGGTGGGGGTGGGGGGGTGGAGTTGGGTTTCAGCCTTGTTCCCTCTAGAAGGGGTTTCTGTTGTTTGAGGCGATTTATATCGTTTGATTCCTCAGAGCCCTCCTCTGGAGAAACCTCATCAAAATGGACTGCTGAACTACTCTGTCTGATGGGGTTTCCCTGGATTTCTGCTACAGACAGTGCAGATAGCTCAGCAGCCTGGGATTCTTCGATGGCTACTGCTAGGGTTAGGTCCCGTTTGGCTAACAGCCGCCTTTGCTGCCTTAAGTCTACAGACTATTTGGTCTAAAAGCATATCCTCCAGATAGTCTCTAAATCCACAATGTAAGGCAGCTGACCTCAGGGCAGCCATATATTCACTGATAGTCTTTCCCTCAGCCTGAATCCGTCGCCTGAAGGCATGCCTCCTTGCAATTTGAGATGGCTTAGGGGAATAGTGACTGGAAAGGATCTCTTGTAACTCCCCTCAAAGGATATCCCTGACAGAACGCGGAGCTACCAATGCCGTGGCAGTGTCAAATACTGTGGCTCTGCAAAAACTTAAGAAATAGGACTTTTTCCTATGGGCTGTAGCTTCAGCGAGGTCTATAGCACCTAGGAAGCAGTCAAAACGGTTCCTATAGTACTCCCAAGTCTCAGCCGTCAGTCTGAAAGGCGGGAACACAGGGTTTGAAGTCACCTCGTATCGGCGGTGTCTGTCTCCTCAGCGGGGAGGTTGAATATCGTGCTTGTGAAATAGTGCCTGCGGCTGTGACAGTCAGCTTGTAGTGGCTTCGGCTCTTTTTGAAAGTGACTGAGCTCAGCTGTTCTTGTCCGGTTGCCTCTTATTCGGATCCCGCCCTCGTCGCCAGTGTTGTGGAGCGGCGGTAATTACTGAGGCAGACACGGAGCTAACAGTCTAGTAACTTTATTACAACGAATAAAGGGTTGCCGTGGCTGCCGGGCTAACAGGCAGTCAGCTGGCGGCAACAGCTGATGCTGTTTGACAGCTCCTTTTATAGCGGCTGTCAAACGGCATCAACCAATGAGAGCGGTTTGTTCCCGCCAGAAACGCGGACCGAAGTGAAAACTACGGATGAATGCAACAGATGCTATTTGAAGTTTTTCTTTTTTCTTTTAAATCACTTTTATTTATATTTTTATTTATTAAATCTGTATGCCATCTATTTCACTGTCACCTTTTGACTTCTTGCTTTCATGGTGTAATTTTCGTGCCATCATGTTTAAGTATTTGCAGTGTATTCATTTGATGAGAGTGATGAAGAATTTCAGACTCGTAGCTCATATTTCATTCATGCAGAAGGAACTCACAGATATCTGTGGGGTGGGGAGGAAATACTATTTTCTGTAATTCTAAAAGAAGTCAAAACTGTCTCATCCAGAGTACATAAACTATTGCAAGTTAATAGCTCTCTAATTTTTTTTTTTCCTTTCCCATTTTCTTTCTTTCAAGCCTGGATTTTTACTATAGGTAGTTCTCACAGCTATTCATTTAGTGACCATTCGATAACAGAACTGAAAAAAATGACTTATGTCCATTTTTCACACTTATGACCCCTTGCAGCATCCCCATGGTCATGTGATCAAAATTTGGATGCTTGGCAACTGACATGTATTTATGATGGTTCTAATGTCCTGGGACCATCTTTTGTGACCTTCTGAAAAGCAAAGTCCATGGGAAATCCAGATTCACTTAACAACCATGTTCCTAACTTAACAATCAGAATGATTCACTTAACAACTGTGGCAAGAAGTATCATATAATGGGCCAAAACTCACTTAACAATTACCTTGCTTAACAATGGAAATTTGGATCTCAACTGTGGTCATATGTAGAAGACCACCTATACTACCACAGGCCTCCAAGCCTTTTGATCAGTGGTAGGATTCAAAATTTTGACTACCAGTCCTGTGGGTGGGCATGGTGTGGCTTGGTGGGTGTGGCTTGATGGACGTGGCAGGGGAGGGATACTGCAGAATCCCCCTTCCCTCCCCACTCCTCTAACCTGCTTTCTGGCTCCGTCCTCCTGTTCAGGGCAACAAAAGAAAAACCAGACAATTAGCTGGGACTCGGGAGTCAGAGAATAGATGAGGGAGGGCCAGTCAGAGGTGGTATTTGCCAGTTCTCTGAACTACTCAAAATTTCCGCTACCGGTTCTCCAGAACTGGTCAGAACCTGCTGAATACCACCTCTGCTTTTTATGTGTGGAAGGAAGCCGTGATGAGATAGGAACTAGCAGTTCCCATACTAAAGAGAACTATTGTGTCATTATGAGTCAGATGCCATAAAAATCATCAAGAGATCAGCTGAAAAGCAAGAGGGGGAAAAATATAATACTAAAACTGAATACCTAGAAGGTGGGCTTTGAATTTTACATAGTGCTGTGGAGAAATGTTCTATGTGTGTTTAGCTTTGTTCTGTGATAATTGGCCTGAATTGTATCAGGAAGCTTCCTGCTAAGCAAGCCACTCCTTGAATAAGAGGATGAGATTTTAGAGAGCTGGAATTAGTGCCCGGACTTAGTGTGAAGCCTGATACCTGATATGTTGGGTTTCAACTCCCTTTATTTATGCATTTATAAAATCCTGCAGTGAAATGTCTCAAGTGGTGTAGAAAAACAACCAAAATAAGCCTAATAGCTTCCTGAAAAAATGTAGTATAAAGACAAAAGAAAGCTGGACAACTAAGTCTGGAATTTTATCTTAGATTTTCCCCTTATCAGTTTACATCATTGAGTCATAATTGTAACAAAGACATCATAATTGTAGGCTGCAGCATGTTCAGATACAGATTCAAAACAATGAGCTGTCTTTCCAGGAATTTTTTGAACACCCTGCATGAGAAATTGTTTGTTCGTGTCTTAGAGGAATAAACCATGTTGTTACGGCAACAGCATGATACTATCCTTGACTACTGCTGTTTATGACATGGGTCCATCACAAATAATGATTTGCTCCTTCTTTTAAATATTCATGATGACTCTTATATAAATTTTCCAAGTCAGTTTGAAGAACATTTAACTTTCTTTAGCATAAAGCATTTAAGCAGCAGATGTTTGGATTTTTTTTTTAATTCTTCTTTCTCCCTGCCCAACTCAAAACTGGGAGGATTCTAGCAGCAAAATATTATTTTTTCTGGAATATGAATATGGAGGGTTTGTTGAGAAGCTGATTCTCTTGCAATATTTGGAAAGCATTTTGGCTCCAATTCGTATTACAAGATTTTATAGATGGAAGTCTGAGGTCTCATTTAAAATAAACCCACATGACTTTATATTAATTTTTTTTAGTTCCCAATAAATTCAGATAAGTTTTCCCCCCCACCCAAATACTTTGATTGTCAATATTGCTTTTATATTAGTTGATATAGTTAGCCTTCAGCTTAATGAATGCAGTTGGGACAAGAAATTCTGTTGCTCAGCAAAGAGATTGTTAAATGAGTCATGCCCGATTTTATGATCTTTTTTCTGCCACACTTGCTAAGTAAATCATTGTGATTGTAAAAATGAATCAGGTGGTCATTAAATGAATCTGGCTTCTCCCCATTGGCTTTGTTTGTCAAAAGCCTGCTGGGAAGGACTCACTGGTGATCACATGACGTGATCCTGGCATACTGCAACTCTTGTAAATGCATGCTAGTTGAATTTTAATCACATGACTGTGGAGATGCTGCAGTGGTCATAAGTGTGAGGACTGTTCCTTAAGTCACTTTTTCAGTGCTGTTGTAATTTTGAAAGGCTGCTAAATGATTGTACATCTTGTATGTATCTACAGGGAGCTTTTTATGTTGGTCAGTCGCTAAGTTGGGTCTGATTCTTCACAATCCCATGGATCATAGTACACCAGCCCCTCCCCCCATCCTTCATAGTCTCCAAGTCTTCCCAAATTCATCCCCACTGCATCAATGACACTATCTAACCATTTCATCCTCTGCCTTCCCTTCCAATCTTTCCCAACAACAGGGGCTTTTCCAGTGAGTCGCCTCTTCTCATTAGATGGCCGAAGTATTTGAGTTTTACAGGAAGTTATTTATTTAGTGTATGGCACGTGTTAACCAGGGATCATCGAGGGGGCTGGCTGCCTCTGTGACAGGAATTTTTTACCCACGGGATGCTTGAATGCCAGAAGGAAATCGGGGGAGGCTCCTTCCTTGTCCCTCCACTCATGGGAATTGAATCACCGAGCTGCCAACCTCAGTGGCACGCAGGCCCGACGTCTTATCATGTGAACCCCCATGGCCCCCTCACAGGAAATAGTGGGATATAACAGATAAAGTGTTGGTCTAAGAGTGGGGAGACCCAGACCTTCCCCTCCTTTAGGCACAGAAGATGCCTAGGTGAGTTAGGACTGTTATACACTTTCAGCCCAACAACCAATGTAGTATATTCATGAAGATACTGGATTTTAGTAAGCATGGAAGTTAGTAAGCATGGAAGCTACCAGGTTGAATCATTTTGTCAGCCCTGGACTGGGAATTAAGCAAACATCTGTCTGCTTACAAGACCAATATGGATGATTATAGTCCATAGCGATCAATTAAGATAACTGCATCCTGCAGTGGATTGATTTTTAATAATAATAATAATAATAATAATAATAATAATAATAATAATAATAATAATAATA
>BLBF01000048.1:2393119-2427399 GCA_015471245.1 Laticauda colubrina
TAATAATAATAATAATAATAATAATAATAATAATAATAATAATAATATACCTACACATGTCATGGAATTTGGGGAGTTTTCTTCTTTTTCCAGTTCTGCTACTGTTCATTTTATTCCTTCTTATATGCAAACTGTAACTGAATGACAAAAACAGAATTCCCCTGCTTTCGTGATTACAGATTTTTTAAATATATATTTATAGTTAATATAATGATTAGGGGGAAAAGGAAATTCCTTCATATACATCTGTAATGCACATGTTTCCACAATTTTATGGTAATACCACATGAATAAAAAGGATGACAGGTTCTGGTTTTAAAATACAGTTAAACATATGTGCATTTCTGCAGGCAGTGCAATTGTGAATCCCAGTTCAGATTCTCAGAAAAATGGTTCCCAGAAAAAAATTGCTTATTTGCATTTTCTTGTTTTTCTTTTTTGGTTTCTTTGAGAAATTGCTTTGATTTTTTCTGTGTTGTTTGCAAGTTCCCTCCAGTCTGTAGCAATATTTATGTATGCATATATGTGTCAACTGAGAGTAAGACTGACTGCATTTGATAAAATAGATTCTATTCCATAAAAGTTTCAGCCATAATTGGGCTCTTAATTTTTCAAGTGCCACTGGATTCGTTGTTGACTTTGCAATAGATTCAATGGTACTGTGAGGATCAGAAGACATTTAGACCAGACTGTAAAAGAAATAATTTACCCTTATACAAAGCTGTGTTTCTGCTGTAGCATGGTAAGTAAGATGTATAAGATAAGAAATATATGGTAGTATATAGATCCTGTTTAATCTAGTGGTTAAAGTATAGGCCTAAAAATGAAGACCTTCTATTTTAATCCTGTCTCAGCCATGAAAGCCAGCTGAGTGACAATAAGCCAATCACCAGATGTCTGAGTTCTAGTCAGGGGTGGGATTCAAATTTTTTAACAACTGGTTCTGTGGGTGTGGCTTAGTTGGTGGGCATGGTTTGGTGGTCATGTGACTGGGTGGGCATGGCCAACACAACATCACTCACATTGAGGCACGCATCTCCTTGCCTGGCCTTTCATGACTGTGGGGATGCTGCAACAGCCGTAAGTATGAAAAATGGTCATAAGTCACTTTTTTCAGTGCCATTGTAACTTTGAATGGTCACTCCATATAAGCAAAGTACCAGCAAAGGAGGGAAAAAAAACTCCAGAGAAGTTCCTGAGATAGGAAATCTAGTCCTGCCAAGAATGTAATTAGGATTAATGGAGAGGCAGTTTCTGTAAGCAACACCAGAATGTTTCCTTCCTGTCTTCCTTACAGGCTTAGTTCAGTAATTTCTTCTAACAACCGGTTTTCCAAACTGCTTAGAATGTTAACAACCGGTTCTAGTGAATAGGTGTGAACCTGTAGAATCCCACCCCTGGTTCTAGTGCTCCTTTAGGGATGAAATCTGGCTCATATCTTTGGGTCTCTCTCTCTCTCTTTTTCTCTTAGCTCAACCCACTTCACAGAAACTAGGAAAATAGGATGTGAAAGGGATATTAGATATGTTCATTGCCTTCAGTTATTTATAAAGGCATGATAAAAATCAAATAAATAACTCTGATAAGGATATTTGTTGTAATGAAAATGAGATGTTAGGAATTTTAATTTTAAAATTAAAAGATTTGCATCTGATTCAGGTAAATTCTGCTTTCAAAATCTATAGTTAATCTATAGTGAAACCTTGGTGAACCTCAGTTGAAAATGTAGATTCAAATATACAGTATTTGACAAATACATTTAAATATATTTTGACAAATATAAAATTTCTGTGGTCAATGTGAAGCTCCTATAATTATGCAGAAAAATGGAAGTACCAAAAGCAGGCCCTACCTTTCTTCCTACCAATGATTAAAGAAAAAGAATTAAAGTAATTAATTTCTATCCTAGAACAAGACCATCCTTGCAATAGCTATATGGGGTAGTTTGGAGTAAGTTTCCATGACTGAGACCAGATTTAAATCGGGATCACCACAATTCTATCTCATCACTTTAACCACTACACCAGGGGTGTCAAACTTGATTTCATTAAGGACAATATCAGGGTTGTGTTTGACCTTGGGGGGCTGAGGTGGGTGCTGGCAGTGTGGTTGTGGCAAGCTTGATATCACTCATGTCAGGGATGCCTGTGACAGCCCGAGCACTCTGCCACCAAAAACTGGCTCCCGAGCTCCGTTTTAGGCTGCGACAGCCTCCTGCAACCTTCTGCCAGCAAAAATGAAGTTCAGGGGGCCCCTCCTGAGCTCTGTTTTTGCTGGCAGAGGGACCCCAGTCACTTCTTCACTGTTTCCAGGGTGGCCCCGCAGGCCAGATCTAGGCAACCCACAGGCCAGTTCCAGCCCATAGGCCTTGAGTTTGACACCCCTGCACTGCACTGTGGTTTCTTGTTTAGTAATATTTGGTACTCATTTAATGGTATATTGCATACATAACCACATTAAATCAAAAGTCCCCCCTAACCAGTCAGATTGTGTCCCATGCACCAACTTTAATAATTGTTGAATAAGAATTCTGTAAGGTGCAATTCCATGCTGTCCAGTAAACACAGTTAGCAAATAAATTGGAATAAATTTTGGACTATAACTTTAACTATTATCCACATGTTGGCATCCAAATGGACTGCTAAAATTAACTTGTCTTAGGCACTGACTCAATATCCTTGGCGGTATTTTCCACTGATTTGATAACCAGATTTTGCTCAATGGAAAAAAAAAGGAGGGGGGAATTGAGACTCCATAATCAGGCGGAAAGACGGAGAAAGTTTCTGGAATCATTTGCAAAAAAAAAAAAAAAAAGTACAGCTGCAGAAAAGGAAATTAGGTTTCTCTGATCTTTGGGCAGGAAGTGATAAAATCAGTGACATAAAGTTGCATGTCAGAAGACACCAGGTCAACAGGAAGAGCAGTCGTTGGTCAAGATCAGAGATTTAAGAATTCGATCTGCATTGCTTCATTAATCCCACAAAACCACCCTGAACTGTCCTGAACACAAATGGCTGTTAGCAAATAAGAATGCCAGACTCTGTGGCAAATATTTTAGGATCTGTAAATGGATCCAGGAAGGGGCAGCTGCCTCTCTGCCTTTGGTTTCCTTGTGAGACAAGGAATGAAATGGCAGTCAGGAAACACCCAGAGAAGCAGAAGCAGAATACTGCAAGGACTAGGAGGCCATTATTTGCGCATTGGAGTGTGTCCTTCAAGCTGTCATAGCCACAGACATAGCTGAAGAGGTAAGTAATTTTCAGCTTCAATGCATCTTTGTTGTTCAGGCATTATGTGACTGCGGAGAAATTTTAACACTTTTGGGGCTGAGCTTAGGTTTAGGCTTAAACTTGAGCTCCATCTACATATGCAATATATTTGGGATGCTGTACTATTCAGTGGTATTTCCTAATTCTGTTTATTCGAAGAGTTGAATATAGACTAATTCAGAATACAAGTAGTTTTCAATTTACAACCATTTTATTTAAAGTTACAATGGTGCTAAAAATAGTGACTTATAATCAAGGGTGGGCTACGCTTGGTTTAACCCGGTTCGAGTGAACCAGTAGTAATTTTATCATTTTTAATTAACGGTTCACTGAATCGGTAAATCCCACTCCTGGCTGGCCCTGTCTGCCCCTCCCAGGAATCCCCATGTGGTCCGTTTTGGATGCCAGGGTCTGTGTGGAGGGCAAAAAACAGGCCTCCTGGAAGTTCTGGAAGGCCAGAAAAGTGCCCATTTCCGGCCTCTGGAGGGCCTCAGAGCCCGGGGGAGGCTATTTTTGCCCTCCCAGAAGCTTGAGGAAAGGCTCTGGAGCCTGGGCAAGGCAAAAACTCGTCACTGCCATGGTACAGGAGGCTGACTAGGCCATGCCCACTATGGCCACCCCCACCCAGCAACCGGGCAGAGAACTGGTTGCTGAAATTTTTGAAGCCCATACCTGCTTATAACCAGTTTTTACATTAACAACTGTTGCAGCATCCCCATGGTCACATGATCAAAATTTGGGTGCTTGGCAACTGGCATGTATTTATGACATTTGCACTGCCCCAAGTCATATGATCACCACTTGTAACCTTCTCAGCTGTCTTCCTGCAAGCAAAATCTAGAAGGGAAGTTGGATTTGCTTAATAACCACATGATTCACTTAACGACTGCAGTAATTTGCTTAACAGTTTTGGCAGAAAAAGTTCATAAATGGGATGCAACTTATTTAACAACTGTCTTGCTTAGCAATGGAAATTTTGGGCTACAGTTGTGGTCGTAGGTCAAGGACTACCTGTATGATTAATTGCAAGTTCCCTTGCTCCTTTTTCTATCATCTTTTATATTTTATTACATGGGAAAATAATATATTTTGATCCTAACACAGAACATTAGGCCAGCCTTTTATTCAGTCTTTAATCTTTTCCAAGTTAGATTTTGCTGAACATGGTTTTGCTGAAACATCAATGGTTCTAAAGCTCAAAGCCATCATCCCTATTCCAAATGGATTCACTTTCTTTTTTACACAGAGTAACAGTTGAAAATGATTGGGGAATTGCCTAAATATAATGTTAACTGTAGAAAAAAGGACCATCAATTCCTGTCCATGAAAAAAAATAGGAATGAGTTGTCTGCTCATTTATATGACTTTATAGAGAGCCAGTGTGATGAAGTAGTTAAAGCACAAGACTAGTACTTGAGAGATTATGAATTCTACTTCCCCCTTATGCATGAAGTTTACTGGAGAATTTGGGCTAGTCACTTTGTTTCCACTCTTGGAAGATGGCACAGGTAAACCATTATGGAAATCTAGCCAAGAAAATTGCAAGGACTATTCAGAATAACAAGAGTTGGGAGGTCTTCTAGTCCAGTGGCTCCCAACCTTATGGGCACCAGGTACTGATTCCATGGAGAGAAGTTTTTCTGTGAACCAGAGGGAGCATGGTTTCATGTGCTGCCTGCATCCCTTGGATAGAGCTTTGCTTGTTTGTGCAACCCAGTTTATGGCATGCTATGGCCCAGTGATGATCCATGGATCAGGAATTGGGGACCTCTGTTTTAGTCCAATCCCCTGCTCAAGCAGAAGAGCCTATATCAGTAATGGCAAACCTTTTAGTTGTGTTCCGAAAGCGCATGCATGCACCCACAATGCAATGCACCATGCCCTCCCTGCGCATATATGTGCAACCTCCCCTTACCTGCAGTGCGCATACCCAGCTGATTTTCAGCCTGTTTGAGGACTTTTTCGCCCTCCTGGAGGCTTGAGGAAAACCTCTGCAGCCTTTGGAGGCTGAAAAATGGGCCCATTTTGGCACTTCCATTGGTTAATTGTTCTCACTGTTAGGAAATTTCTCCTTAATTCTAGGTTGTTTCTCTCTTTGATTAGTTTCCATCCATTGCTTCTTGTCTTGCCTTCTGGTGCTTTGGAAAATAGGTAGACCCCATCTTTTTTGTGGCAGTCCTTCAAATATTGGAATACTGCTATCATGTCACTCCTAGCCCTTTAACTAACTAGTCCTAGGACTAGTTCACCAGACTCAACAATGGATCAATAGATCAGACAGAAAAGGCTTTACAAAAAGGCAAATATTCTTTAAAGTCAGGCTCAATTTATGGTCATAGCTGTGTAGCCTTCTTGCCAACATAAAGAAGTCCTTTACTTTTCTTTTTTCTGCCCCCCCTCCCAATTAACTTGATTGATTGATTGGAAGCATTTCTATACTGGCCTACTCTCAGTGATTCTAAGCTGCGAAGAACAGAATCAGCTAATACAGTTGTAACATCCCTAATCAGAATCAAGTTTGGACGAAGGGTCAATGTGATAAATAGTTTTTGTGGACTGGGGGTTCCGAATTGTGGTTGATGATCTTATGACTTGAATGTTATCAATTATTTTGTGACATAAGTTATGCACTGTTGGATAGTTGAATGTTTTGAATGGTTTTAAGGGGCAATAAAAAAGCTAAAAAGCGAACAGTTGTTGAATTATACACCTTTGTGTTCCAAATATTACAAGCACTTTATGCAGCTAAATAATGTGGGCAGCTCTTCTTATCTTGGTAAGAAATTTGGAAGAGACTTTGACAAGAAATCTGAGATAAATCCCCATTAACAGCTCATATAGTTCATCCATTTATTTAAACTTGGTAAGTTCAAAAGCTACCAATGAATTTATATGTGAATGGCTCAAATTCAGACTACAGTGAGGCCTGTTAAATAAATAAAGCTTTTTAGCACCCCTAGGCCACAAGTGTCAAACTCTCTGAGTCATGTTGCCCTCATGTGATGTTTCACGATGTTTTTCCATTTGCAGAGATGGATGGAGGTGGCCTACGCATGATGCATCTGGCCCACAGGCCTCCAGTTTGACAACCCTGAAAGGGTTTCTTTATCACAAATATACATCTGGGGAGGGTTAGTGCTGCTGTAACTGCATCTGATTCCAACTCAAGCTACAAGAAAGTAATAACAACTACTTTCTCCTAAAGGTTAGCTGCGAATGCAAGTTTTGAGGATAGGATTTGGAGGCTGCAGCTATAAAACCTGTCTCTTTAATCATTCAAAGGGTTTGAAATCATTCAAACCCTATTGATTGGGTTGATATCACAATGATTTATTGAATAAAATGCACTTGATTGGTTTTATGCAATATGCTATGCTAAAACCAAACAAATCATATTATGGGTCAGAATGAGATATAAATCAGGGTCCCATTCACAATCACTTAAATGTATAGAATTGCATCCAGTAATGCATTAAAAAACTTTTTAAAAGAATTAATTTAGGTATGCAATCCGACTTAATACTGACCAGAATGAGGTTTACATCTGCATACATGTAAAATATGTTTACACAATCTAATGTAAATTTGAATCAACCACAATTCTTCTTTGGATGAATATGCAATATGGAATATAATATCTGTTCAAACACAATTATATCAGTAAAATGATAATTAATCAAAAATAATAATGTCACCCACACACACTTTAAGGCTTCATACTGATAAGAGACATGTTCATCTAAAGTCTACACACATTTGACAACATAATTTTTGAGCCCCATAAATCAGGAAATAGTCTGATGACTTTAACTTTTAAGGATTCTATTAAGACCTAAATCAGTAATAACCTCTTTGTCACTTCAAGTCCTTTCAAGATTTTCCCCCTCGCTAATGTTATCCACTAGAGTACCTTGCATTTGTCTCCTCCCATGTCTTGGCAAACACTTTTATAGATTTCTCCAAATTAAGAGGGGATGGGAACACTTGATTATCTTTCTGAGCCTTCTCAATCTTAACA
Source organism: Laticauda colubrina (assembly GCA_015471245.1). Taxonomy (NCBI): domain Eukaryota; kingdom Metazoa; phylum Chordata; class Lepidosauria; order Squamata; family Elapidae; genus Laticauda; species Laticauda colubrina. The sequence goes on from BLBF01000048.1 coordinate 2,400,407, forward strand.
GCAGATTTATTTTTCCTCCCCCAGGGTACCTGGTATTTATAGGAAGAAGAAAAAGATCCTTGATTGCCTTTCTATGGGAAATAACAAACCTTAGGTAGTTCAGATTTTCTTGTTTCCTTACTCTTGGTTTGAGGAAGAAAAGGATGTACACAGATGTGTGGTGTGGGATCATTCTGCCTTGTCTTGCTCCTAATGACCTTCAAAGCCCATCATTAGTATTTTTTTTAAAAAAAATAGGATGCATTAATTTCTGATATAAATCATGGTTGACACTGGAATGTCCAAATGATTGACATCAGCTCAGAGATTTGGGACTCTGTATTGAAACCAGATACCCAATAAATATATAAAAGATTCCAACTGAAAGAATTTCTCTTATAGATAATGAGTTGGCTCTCTTTCCATTCTGTAATTCTGCTCATAAGTCATTTAACATTTTATTATTTTGCAAAATCATTGTAAAATTACATCAGGGTTGTAATAGTGGAGAACATATATACTTTGAGTTGAAATGTTTGGATCTTGGTGTCTGCTTGATTACCTAATTTGGTAATGGCACATTTACAAAAAGAAACTCAAAATTTCAGCATTTCAACCATAGATATAAATAATCTCAGTGTCAAAGTGATGGCAACAGTTTGGTAATGAGACATTTGCAAGATGGTAAAGTTCAGCAAATACCCAGGCCCAGCATAGTTAATTACAAATTGTTGCCTTCCACCAAATTGCCTGTAAAATTAAAGACCTGAATTGAGTTTGACTCCTGATCGCTTCAATGACATGCTCATGACGTTTTCTTGGTAGAAGGACAGGAATGGTTTACCATTTTGGTTTTCCAGAATATTTAACAGATTTAACAGATAATCAGAGTTGGAAGGGACCTTGTAGGTCATCTAGTCCAACCCGCCCCGCCCAAGCGGGAGACTTTACAGCATTCCGGACAGATGGCAGTCCAATCTCTTCTTGAAAGTCTCAACTGATGGCGCTCCCACAACTTCTGAGGGCAAGCTGTTCCATTGGTTGATTGTTCTCACTGTCAGAAAGGTTCTCCTTGTTTCCAAGTTAAATCTCTCCTTGTTCAGTTTCCATCATTATTCCTTGTCTGGCCTACAAGCATTTTAGAAAATAGCTTGACCCCTTCCTACCTGTGGCAGCCCCTCAAATATTGGAAGACTGCTATCATGTCTCCCCTGGTCCTTCTCTTTACTAGACTAGCCAAGCCCAGTTCCTGCAACCATTCATTGTATGTTTTAGCCTCCAGTCCCCTAATCACCCTGGTTGCTCTTCTCTGTACTTTTTTCTTGAGTCTCAACATCTTTTTTATAATGTGGTGAACAAAACCGGTGCTTTTTGAAAGATATGATGCAGCGGTTCTGAGAAGACCACTGCCAGCTCCTTTAAAACTCTGGGATATAATCCATCAAGCCCCGGTGATTTGTTTTCATCAAGAACAGACAGGTGTTCTCTTACTATTTTTTTGCTTTTAACTTTTATTCTGGTCTGTCTTTTACAGTTATGTTTTTGGTGGGTTGAGCTATAGTTTCTTTTTGCGTGAAGACGGATGCAAAGAATGAGTTAAGCAGTTCTGCTTTCTCTCTGTTGCCTGTTACTTCCTTGCCATCTTCTCTCTTTTGTGGACCAACCTCTTCCTTGATTTTTTTCTTGTTATTTATATATTGGAAGAAACTTTTTTTATTATCTTTGACTTTTGTTGCAAGTCTTTGTTCATTCTGAGCCTTTGCTATCCTGATTTTGTCTTTGCAGATTCTGGCTATCTGCTGATATTCTGTCTTAGTTGTATGTCCTTCTTTCCATTTTTTTGGTACTTGTCCTTTTTTTCTTTCAATTTGCCAGAGAGATCTTTGTGTAGCCATGCTGGTTTCTTCTTGGATTTCTTGTTTTTCTTTCTCAGTGGTATTGTGCTGGTCTGGGCTTCTATGATCATACTTTTTAGAGTTTCCCAAGATTCTTGAGTTGTTTTCCCCTTTAGGATTTTCATCCATGGAAATTTTCCCAAGTTCTCTCTGAGTTTATTGAAATCAGCTCTTTTAAAATCCAAGACTCTGGTGTCATTATGTTATGTTGCTTGTGTTTGTGTTATGTTGAATTCTAGTATGATATGGTCACTCTCACCCATGGCTCCTGCAGTTTCAACTCCCTCTATCACTTCTTCTCTGTTTGTAAGAATTAAGTCCAGTATGGTTGTCCCTCTAGTTCCATCCTCTACCTTTTGGACAACAAAGTTGTCAGCTAGGTTGGTTAGGAACTAATTTGATTTCTCACTTGGTGCAGAATTAGTTTTCCAATTAGTATCAGGATGATTGAAATCTCCCATTACTATTGTTGTGTGTTTCCTGAATATGTTTGTTAGTTGGCTGGCAAAAAGGACATCTATATTTTCTGCTTGATTGGGTGGCCTATAATATATACCTATGGCCAGGTCATTCTTTTTTTCTTTTATATTGACCCATCTTTGGTTTCATGCATTCCTGTAGCAATATAGTGGTCCTTTACATACAGTGCAACTCCACCTCCTCTTTTATGGGGTCTGTTTTTTTTTTTAATAGTTTGTATCCTTCTACCAGTATGTTGCAGTCATGGGTTTCATTCCACCAAGTTTCTGTTATTCCAACTATATCATATCTACCTTCATGTATTCGTACATGAATGAGTTCAAGTTCATCCTGTTTGTTCCACAGACTTTGTGCATTTGTATATAGGTACTCGAGATCTTTATGTCTGACACTGTGTTTACTGTCTACATAACCTGTGTTGTGCCTGCCTGCCCCTACTTTCTTGCCACCTATTTGATTAGTGCACATGATATGGCACTCATTATTAAATGCTTGGTTTTGGTTGGCATCAAGGTTGATAATCTTACCTGCACAAAGATCTATTTTGCACGCACTGGTAGTTTTAGGTTGCTGGGGAGAGAAATGTTGTGAATCCATTAATTCTTTGTCCCCGCTGTTCAGTTTAAATGTTTATCTGGGAAATCTGTGACTTTAATGCCAAGTCACTCAGTGCTTTTCTTTGATGGATGCAAACCATCTCTTTTGTACAGTTTTTCATTGGACCAGCTGTAGACATCATGACTAATAAAACCAAAGCCTTCCCTTTTACACCACTCCTTTAGACACACATTAAACTCTGCTATACACTGCCCTTTCCCTTTTTGTTCCTTGTATAGGTGGAACCTCTGAAAAGAAAAGCCTACAGCCCATATTCCTAAGTTCATATCCCAAGCTCTGGAAGTCTTTCTGAACAGAAAGTACATCCTTCTGGGATAGATCATTTGTACTAAGATGTATAAGAGCATCAACATCACAGTCCTTGCTAGCATTCTTGACTATCTTAAGAATATGCTTCTTGTCTCTGCGGGCAGTAGCACCTGGCAGACACCTCACCTCCTTCAAAACCTCAGTATCCTTTCCTAAATTTACATCCCTTACAATTGAGTCCCCATATTTGATTTTCCAGTCTTGTTTGATGTCCCCTAATAATCTCTCACTGAACAGTGGCCTAGTCAGACTGTAAAGCACTTGTGGATTTACAGTTAAAAAATGTTCAGAACATGGAAGAAAATATAGCACCTTCCAGCAAGTCCTTTAAAGCAGCTGTACATTTTCTTGAAGTGAAAACCCAGGGAAAGATGTGTTTTGTTTAAGAAGTTGCAGATAGTTATTATGTGGCCATCCCAAGTGTTCAAAAACATCTTTTGGATTTTTAGCCTAAAGTGCTTCTCAACCCTACCACTTTTAGACCAACCATGAGCCCAGATTAAAAAAAAAAAACATTAATGAAAGTGAACCTCTTTTAAATTGCAATGCAAAGGTTTCTGTCCCTACGCCCTATATATCAATGCATTGTGATTTTATTTTCAATAAAATGGATGGCTGTGATCGACCAGCTAGTGCCGATCAACTAGTTTCTCTCTGTTGGCTTGTAGTTAAATTGAGCATTCCCACATTTCCTCTTTCCACCCCCCAAATTTCCTCTTTCTACCCCCGCAACTTAAATTGTGTATCCCTTTATGATAAGAAATGTCTGAAGAATTTTCTCTCTTGTTCTTCTGTGGGGAAGCTTAGAAAAGAATTTCAGAGTGTTATTTGAAACCAGCATAATTAAGATTTATTGGAAGGTTATTTTCCTTTCCCCTGTTACAGGGATGTTAAACTTGATTTCATTGAGTGCTGCATCAGGGTTGTATTTGATCTCAGAGGGCCAGGATGGGCGTGGCCAGGGTAGGCATTGCCAGATCAGTATCACTCATGTCGGGGACATCTGTGGTGGCCCAAATGCTCTGCCAGATAAAATGGGCTCCCACGCTCTTTTTCATCTGTGACTGCCTTCTGCCTTCACAGACTGTGGTCTATGACCGTTCTGTGACGGCCAGCGAAAATGGAGTTTGGGAGGGCCATGTGCAGCCTTTGCAAGTTCCGTTTTCTGCTGCGAAGGTGTCCTGCAACCCTCTGCCAGCAAAAATGAAGCTTGGGAGGGCAGCCCTCACGAGCTCTATTTTTGCTGAGAGAGGCACTGCGGGCCTCTCTCTTCATAGTTTCCAGGTCGGCCCCACAGGCCAGATTTTAGCACCCCGCGGACTGCATCTGGCCCACAGACCTTGAGTTTGACACTCCTGCCTTATTACATCTACATAGCCCACCATAATGGGAAGATATTTTCTTTGAGAGGGTTGTACATCTGATGGGACCATGAGAAAGGGCCTTCTTGGTATTGCCCCTTTCTTTATGGAACATCACTCAACATCAAGGTCAGGTTGGTTCCCCCCGGCTGCTGTTCCAAAAGATCCTAAAATATGGTTTTGTCAGTGAGCATGGAGATCATGAATGAAGGTGGAACTGATTAAATGCTGATTGTATTCTTGGTACTTATGTGTATAGAGATTTTCTTATGGGTTTTTATTACGTGGTGGATTTTTTTTGTTGTTGTAAGCTGCCTGGAACATCAACACTTAGGTGTGAGTTGGGCAGCTATATAAATTTATTAAATAAATAATAAATAAGATACTGCAGACGCTTTAGCCACATAGTTGCCAAATAATGCTTCCTCTTTCTTTATCTTTTTGAGTAGATATTATAGCATATTGCCACCAATATTTGCAGCTTCCAAGCCCAAAGGTAGGTTTGATGCTTGCTATGTTTATCTAGGGTGCAAATATTCTCACCATAGCAAACATGCAAGTATAATTGTTTAGGATTGTATCATATAAATAGGTATAGATTTATTTAATCTGCAGAAAGAAGCTATATTCTTAAGCTATTGGTCTTTCTGTTTTTAAATAATGATATTGTATACCAGCTGTAAAACTATTGTCTCTCTCAATAGACCTGGTTCAATTGTTTTCTGAAACAATAAATAAAAACTAATTGAAATCCTTATTGAAAGCTCATCTACAATGCAAATACTCTGGTCTGCTTGCATGTTGAATTAGCTTGAAATTCGGTATCTTGATTATAGCTAAAATAAAAGAGTTATTTAGTTTAGTTTAATTGATATAATTGTCAAAAATGACCTTGATGAATTGCCTTCAGATGGTGGTAGGCATGTGAATATTGGAAGCCTTTCAGGATGGTTTCTTTTGATGAATGTATCTATGATATAAAAGCATCTATTGTGTAAAAACATGTTGAACTCTAGAAAGATTACAGAGAAGAGCAATGAAGATGATTGGGAGGCCTAGAGGCTAAAACATATGAAGAATGATTGCATGGATGTCTAGACTAATGTCTAGACTAGTGAAAAGAAGGACTACGGGTGAAATGACAGCAATGTTCCAATATCTCAGGGGCTGCCACAAAGAAGAGGGGATTAACTTGTTCTCCAAAGCACCTGAAGAAAAAACAAAAAGCAATGGATGGAAACTAATCAAAGAGAGAACTAACCTAGAACTAAGGAGAAGTTTTCTGAGGACAATTAATCAGTAAGAGGTGGATGCTGCATCACTGGAGATTTTCAGGAAGAGGCTGGATATCCACTTGTCTGATTTGTCCAATTATCTTGAAATAGTACAGGATCTTTTGCTTGAGCAGTGAGTTAGACTAGAAGATCTCCAAGGTCCCACTCAACTCTGTTATTCTATTATATCAATTTGGACTCTTCATTACACATCTGGTCGGCAGAAGGCAAGTAGATTATGAAGCAAGGTAGCGTTATGGCATTTACACATAGGTAAGATGGATTCAGGATTTCTGAATGATGTGATAGGCTTTCCAAGTACTGGATTTAGGAAATCCTGCTGAAATCCTATTTAATCTATGAATTGAGGATATAACATGGAAGGTTGACATGAATGCTTTTAAACACCTTTCAAATCTAAATTAAGTTCTGTTTTGGTAAAGAAAGATCTTTGGTAACTTTGTGAGACACCTACATTAGGTTATTTTGGATGAATATTTGAAGTTTGTGGTTTAATCTCATTGTGATGCTGATGTTACTCTTTCAACTAGAACTATTGTTTGAATCTGGTGGCAACTGAATGTGATTCAATACACTCAAACCAGATGCAAGCCAAGAACTTAGTGACTAGACAAGCTAGTCACTGCCAAATCACATGGCTATTGAAATCCAGGCTTTGTCCAATGCCAGCTGCTGCATAATAGCTACAATCCTTTCTAGAAATGATGGAGTTTGCTATAGTTATCTGTACTTTGGTCCTTTTAGAAGCTCTACATGGAACTGCCCTTGCACAAATGTCCACAAGGGCATACAAAGAGTGCAGATTGCAAAATAATATCTGGTTGGCAGATTCTGCAGACACCTTGGTGCCAAGACAGCCTCTTTGGAGATGGAATAGTACAGCAGCAGAGAATAACTTGTCCCAAAGGGATAAGTGAAAAACATAAGGACTTTTGAAAAACATAAGGATAGTATCAGAAGCTTACATAAAGGGAAGTTATTTTCATATACCCAGTCTCAGAACTGTTTAGGCCTTTGACAGTGGGAACATTTTAATTGGAAAAAATATAAGGTCATCATATTTTTAAGTGATGCTCAAAATATATGCCAATTTTTATTCTAACATGTTATAAAATCACCTAAAATTTTTAAATATCTTCTGTACAGACAAATGTGATATTTAAAAATTTATCGGACATGATGAAACTCCATTGGCAACCAGACACACGCTGACAAATACTAACTTATGTATTAAACTACTATAATTTTCAGATTGACCTACTACCAAATCTTCACTTAATTGACAAGATGCCTATGAAGCTCATAAGATCCTGAAAATCAGACAGGAGATTGACCAATTTCCTTAATACAGAAAGTCTAGATAAAAGCCATACTTAAGCTATTGAATTTTAACAGGATAACAAATAATCAGAGTTGGAAGGGACCTTGTAGGTCATCTAGTCCAAACCCCCCACCCGCCCAAGAAGGAGACCCTACACCATTTTTGACAAATGGCAGTCCAGTCTCTTCTTCAAAGTCTCAATTTGTGGTTGAAAATTTTTCAATAAGGGTAAATACATATTTCTTCTAGGTAATAAGTTCAATGATCAGATTGTTCTTACTGCCAAGAAGATGCTTTTCATGTTCTCCTAACCTTCAAAATCTCTTTTTCTTTAAGTTGGAAGAAGTTGTCCTGTTGGCTGAAATGCTTTGCTATTATTTTATTCAAGGATGTTTCTTCAACTTACCTGCTTTCTCTACATGGCTTTAACATTTTCTGGTGGTTTTCCTTTCAGGTATCAAACCCTGTTTACCTTTTTCAAACAACTTGATTGACTAACTTACATTCAACTAGCAACAAGAAATGTTTGGCTTCTTAGGTGTTACATTCAGTCTCCATCTAATGCTCTTATGGTACTCTTCTAGTCTGCAGATTAAATCACCTAGTTCTTTCAAGCTCTAAGCCTATTTCAGATTTATTTGTGCCAAATGTAAGCCGCAGATGACACAACATCATTCAGCATGAACAAAAATGAACCCTACTTTTCTTAACAGAGTCATACCTATACAGCATATTACTTAATTAGAAATAATTTACTCAGTGTAAGATTTTTCAGTTATTTATTGTTAAGATTGGTTTCATTTATAATATTCCACTGGATGATTCGCTAACAATCCTGTTTTTGGAACAGTAGAAGTACAATGACTCATGATAGCCAGAAACATTGGGACTAAAATGGAGTAATGTATAATTTAAAAAATAGCAACTTCAGGAATATTATCTGTTTAGTATGATTTTTATCTAGCAAGCCATCTGTTACTCTATTTCTATAAATTGTAGTTCCTTGTATGTTTGTTCAGAACTTAATTCTATCTAGGTGAACATAAAAGGGCAGATGTGTCTTTTAAAGAGTTATTTATTTATTTATTTATTTACAATTATTCATTTATTGCCTTTATTATTTTTAGAAATAACTCGTGGCAGTTAACATATCCAATACACTTTCCTCCTTTCCAACCCCCACAACAACACCTCTGTGAAGTTGGTTGGGCTGAGAGAAAGTGACTGGCTCAAAGCCAGTTTGTTCTGACATTGTAGATAGCAATCCATTTCTTTCCATTTTCTTCTGTTCAGATGTTTTCCTCTGTTGTATCCAGTGAGCCATATTGGCTTTTGCACTATTGCTGAAGACAGATCTTTTCTTACTTTTTTTTTACGGTGCCAAACATTTAAGTCTACCAACCTAAACATCTACCAACCTTCATGAAATCCCCCACCTCCCTAAAAAATACAATTTGGAACTAACTTTTTAGAAAGGAGGCTCAAATAGCCTTGAAACATTTGAATATATATTACTTAAATTCAGATTATAGCTGTAGAATATCAGCTGTCTGTTAAATTTGGATCCAAGCTCAAAATTTTAAAGTCATGGAATTTCCCTTAACTAAGCTGCTATCTAACAGTCTCTATTGCTTCTGATTCATTACAAATATAAACTTATTCATCTGCAGTATTATGATTCCGCTTGATTTTTGTCATAGGTCAGTCATGTAAAAGATTGCATGGTACTATCAACTTTTCTCAAGGATCTGTATTTTTGACATGCAAATATTTATTTGGCTTAAATAGTTGAGGTGGAGGGAACTAAGAGAAGAATAATTATTCTTAATACACCCCAAGATTATCCCATCATAGATGTTAACGTTCAGAGTGAAGGATAAAAAAATCACTGTGAAGTTAACAATATTGATAAAAATCAAAGCAGTAGCACAATAGGTGTCTCTATGTGTATGTATTTTATATGTGAGTGCTTGTGTTCAGGCACAGAGTAGGCATGTCTGCATATACATGTATATTGTGAGTATTTGTGTTTATATTTTGTTTATGTATACATATTTATATAGACATATATTTACACATACATACACATACAAACACACATATTTAGAAAAAATAAGGTATTTGAGCAGCTTGTTGCATTATTTTGATGTTTTCAATTTAATATTTTTTTATTTTGTGGGTTGGCTTTTCTTATTGTTAATATAGTTATTTTTTTATTTTTTTTTTATCTGTAATAACTATATATTCTAAACTACCTTTGTAAATGCAAATAATATTGCAGTTATACAGTTATTTAGCTTTTATATAATGATTTATTATTTTATATAATAGCTTGTTCTATTATGTTTTCTGAAGTTTAAATAATTTTTAAAAAATAAAGTTCAATTATCTATGTCAAAAGACCATTTTTATCTTGCATATAAAAGAATGTCATATAACAGAGACTTTTATGGTCTGAAGACCAGAATTGATTGTGATAATATCTCATTTAGCCATTGGCTGTATCAGCTCTGCTGGTTGGAGAATTCTGGGAGTTGAAATCCACAGTTCTTAAAAGTCACCATGGTTGAGCTGTATTATGTCACTGACTTTGAGATATAAAGCAGAGTGTTCATATTTTAAATAAAAGAATTATTTTTCTTTTGTTCAAGGGAGCTTATGTGTCCCTGTATGTTTGAAATAGATCACCATTTGCAGATATGCATTTATGCAAAAATACTCCTTTAATCTGCTGGATATGGTGTGCTATGGGGCTACGCTAACACCTGTGTCTTTAGAAAACTATTCCACAAAATACTCACTTCTTTTGTGGCATCAATTGCCTTCAGTTGCTTCCCTTACTTGCTGCTTGACATCGTAGACATTCTTGTGGGCCACAAATAGTTTGGGACATTATTAAAAGCATAAGCTAGATTTTTCTTTTTTTAATCAAGGGCCTCCCATCAAGAATGCAAAATCAGTGAAAGCAATCTTGTGCTTCTTCCAAGTTATATTACTACGCAACTCGAATTACTTCAGCTGTTTCCTGCCCCCCTCTTTTTTTTTTTTTTTGCTTCTTGTCTTTCACATGCTGGTCATGAAATATTCAAGCTGATCTAATAGCTAAACAACAAGAATGAAAGAGGGATAAAAAAAAGTCTTTGTAATTATCAGATTATCAAATTAAACGTGAACACTAACCCATAGGCACAACCTAAAAGGCAGTTCCCCTTCAAAACATTTTTTGGATTCAAAAGAAGCTGTACAGGTAATCCTCGAATTACAAGCACAATTGGGGCCAGCATTTTGGTTGCTAAGCAAAGTAGTTGTTAACTGAGTTGCACCCAATTTCACTTTTTACCACAGTAGTTAAATGAATTGTTGCAATTGTCAAGGGCATCCAGATTTCGCTCTTCCCCCAATTGACTTTGCTTGTCAGAAGTCAACTGGGAAAGTCACAAATGATGATCACATGATATGGGTATGCTGCAACTATTGTAAATACATGATGGTTGTGATGCATCTGAATTTTGATCATGTGAGTATGGGGATCCTGCCACAGTTGTAAATCTGAGGACTGGTTGTAATTAACTTTTTTTATTACTGTTGTAATTTTGAACAGTTCCAAATGAATAGTTGTAAATCAAGGACTACCTACACATTGTCACCTCAAGTAGATCCAATTATGTTTGAGATTCTGTAAGGGTGACTGTGAATTGTAGTTGCTTATCGTAATTTCAATGAATTATTTCATAACTACTATGAAAATGCTTAAGTTTTCCCAACCTGTCCTCTGTTGGTTGATATAGACGACTTCAATTCTTGGGGAGAGTAAGAGGCCAAAGGCAGATATATTTGAATTTAATAGTGTCTGCTTTCTTCAAAACTCTGTTAAATATATTTATTTTATTAATTATATATCAGCATTTAGTGCTATGCAATCTTGTCAGGGCCACTTGACAGAAAGCACATACAATGCAAGATAAGCCAATGGTAGAGATTTCTTCAAGGCAAGCACCTTCTCTTCAGAAGGAGAAAATGAGATAGGTTTATAACCTAATCATGTCTTTTTTAATTGTCTCAATGTGCAGTTTGCATAAAAAATGTGGGTGTGGTAGTTTTAAACTTTGCAATTTAACATTTCTAACCTAAGGATTAACTCTTTTTTTCTGGTGGGGAAATAATGTGTTTGTAAAAAGATGTTTTAGGAAATATTCCAAATGCTTCAGTAAGCTCATTAAGAAAAAGTGTATGTTAATAGTAACAGCAGTTCAGTAGGATTCTACTTGATAAAACAGTTCCTACCTGAAGCCTTCTGCATGCCACTACTGGTAGTCTCTATAAATGTGCCTTCTATGTTTTATGCAACAGCTTCTCACTGCATAATTCATTACAGATTTTTTCCCTTTCATATTGACTCCAGAAAGTCTATACTACATGGCCCTAGACAGAAATAAATTTGCTGTCCAAAACCACTCTTACGTGACATGATTTTAAGATTCTTCCTGTAATCAAAAAATAATAATTTCAAAAACATTGCATTAGTATGAATGGAACAGTTCCTTCCCTCTCAGAGAGCCAAGTCTGTTTTTCATAATTATTATATACTTTTATGACTAGATGGGTCAAGATGGTGTCTTATTTTTATTATTCATTACTAAGATTGTGGTATTGTTCCATGCCAAAATGGCTGTGAGCAAGAAACATGAATAATTATGAAGTGTTAACAGACTCTACCTCTCCCCCCCAAAACCTTAGAATAATGTCCTCATCTCCAATGAATAACTTCAAATAAGTATCTCCAAATTTTGTAGAACAGCCAAATTTATACACTCTGGTACAAATCAGCAGGGCAGTAGCAGTTCATATATATGTGGACACCACCTTTTTTCTTCTAGCCATTGTCTTTAAAAAAAGGATTGTCTAAATCCCAATTTTATTATTTAGCATTATTATTAGGTAGTGAAACATCTATTTCTTCTTCCTCCTCATAATTTCCCCAAAATAGCCTGTAAGGTCACTCATGGTTAAGATTAAGGTTAAAGTCATCCAGCTAGCTTTTATGCCTAACATGGGACTAGAACTCAAGGAATCCTAGTAATTGGTCCAAAGACACCCAACTAGCTTTCATGTCTAAGAACAGTATTAGAACTCACCGCTTCTTGGTTTAGCCTGAGAATAAGAGAATAATCAGGGAAGCCATCGAAATAGAGGAATACCCCCATAACATGAATAAATGGGATGATACCTCCTGCCTACTGGACATTTGGAAACTGGCCTTTATCAACAAATGAGTCCCAGCCATGAAAACCAACACCGGACCCAAAATAGCACATGATGCCACTACCAATCTCCCTCACCAGACTCAAACCTAAACCCACCCCATAGACAAAAGGCAACCACCGCCCAGAAACCAGACCATGGCTGCATCACCAGCTGCCACACACCCCGACCCCCAAACCAAGCAATCTGACACAGGCCATGAACACATAGCCAGATCTCAAACTCAAGAGCCAAACCAAAACGCAGAATGTCACATCACAGCCACCCACTCAGGATATCATATTATGGAACTCAGGAGGTTACACCACAAAACCTCAGGATGTTACAACACAATCAATGCCAACGATCCAAGAGATTACAGCACCCAGGATGTCACAACAATAGAACTCAGAAGGTCATCATACAGCTCATTATCCAGGTCATTAAAACCCAGGAGATTACAGCACAAGACCCAGGATGTCAAAACAATAGAACTCAGAAGGTCCTCACCCAGCCCATTATCCAGGTCATTATAACACAGGAGGCTGATAGACACACAGCCAATACCTCAGCCACACATGTTCTTAAGAAAAAGCCAACCAATCTGCAAACATCAACTCCATCAACCAATCAAGAAATGAAAACACAGCCAACCTCCCCACCAGTATATGTAGGGAGACAGCAGCTCCGATTACGCTTTGCTCACACAAGCACGAAGCTGAGTGGGACCTCGAGTGGGACCTCGTCGAAACATTGCCAAGATACTCTCAATCTTACATGGGAAAAGACCCGAACATGCCAAGACCTTCATACCTGTACCCATGAAAATCTACAAAAACACACACGCACACGTGCACACACATATAAAAACACATTATTCCAGTATTTGAGGGGCTCTCACAAAAGAAGAGGGAGTCAACCTATTTTTCCAAAGCACCACAATGCAAGACAAGAAGCAATGGATGGAAGCTAAGCAAGGGGAGGATCAAACCTAGAACTAAGGAGAAATTTCCTAACAGAACAATTAACCAGTGGAATGGCTTGCCTCCAGAAGTGGGTGCTCCATCACTGGAGGTTTTAAAGAAGAGATTGGACATCCATTTATCTGAAATGATATAGGGTCTCCTGCTTAAGCAAGTGGTTGGACTAAAATAGAGGTTCCCAACTCCATGGCCATGGCATGCCAGAAACCATCCATGAGATGCAAGCAGCATGTGAAACTATGCTCCCCCCGGTCCACGGAAAAACCTCTCTCCATGGAACCGGTACTAAAAGACCTCCAAGTTCCCTCCCAACTCTGTTATTCTGAATAGTACTTGCAGTTTTCTTGGCTAGATTTCCATAGTGCTTTACCTGAGAACAATTAGCCAGTGGAACAGCTTACCTTCAGAAGTTAGGTGTTTAATCACTGGAGACTTTTAAGAAGAGACTGGACAGCCACTTATCTAGAATGTCATAGGCTCTCCTGCTTGAGCAGGGAATTAGACCAGAAGACCTCCAAGATCTCTTATTATTCTGTTAAATCTGTTAATGCCCAAGCAACTCCTTACCTAAATAGAATTTCTTTTTTCTTGCTGAATGGGAAGATTAATTCTAGTGCCCTGAAATCCTAAGGAGAAATTCTACTTCAGTTTACCCCAACCCTGACCCCAGATTTGCATTGAATCATCTCCAAACTTTCAATCATTTTGGCTATGGGTAATGATTGTCACAGATGTGAGAGGCATCTTATTAGGAAAGGCTGCTATTGAATTGTAGAATTGGTGAATTATTATATAGGCATCTTATTCTAGAGAGTGCTACTACATGCACTTCTCAATTTATGACCATTAATTTAGAAACTGTTCTGACCTAGGCTTCCACTAAGCAGACTCTTTGTCCCGGCAAAACCCCTTTTATTAAACGAAAGTGAATTTCTTGCATTCACATTCAGCCATAGGCTTAGCAGTCTTTCAATTAGCAGTCTTTCAATTAGGAGCACAGACCTTATCTAGCTTGGAGAGCTGCCAAGTAAATATTTTCAAATGCAATGCTGACAAGGAACGACTCGGCACAGAGTCTCTGAGATGTACAGACAGATCTTCACACTGCTGCAACTAACGAATTGTTTCCTGCAAAAGCCCCCTCCCCTTTTGCTCCTCTTTTAAGCCCTATGAGAGGAGACATTCACCATCCACCTGTGGCTTTACTCCCACATCAACCCTTAGTTCATAATTGTTCTTTTCTTTTAGCAGTTCTGCCCATGCGTAGGCTCGGAACCAGCTCCCGCTGCTTCCCCGCCTTACTGCTGTCCAATTCCAAAAGCAGCTGATAACTGCCAGCCTGTCCTGGCCCCATCTCTGCTTCTGATGCAGAGCCTCCAGGACTGGCCAATGTCCTCCTCACCAACCTCCTCACCAACCTCCTCACTATCCGATTTTATTGCCAACTCCGCTAGCTGCTGGCGGGCTACAACAGAAACCATTTGAAGTTACCATGGTGCTGAAAAAGTGACATGACTGGTCCTCACATTTATGGCTTTTATAGCATCCCTACAGGCACTTGTCATATATGTGTTTTTGTATTTATGACAGTTACAGGATCCCATGGTCACATGATCACTGTTTGTAATCTTTCATGATACCTTACATCAACAAAGTCAATAGAGAAACCAAAATCACATAACAGTTGTGTGGTTTGTCAGAAGAGGTCGTAAATTTGGTCACAAGGTTGCTCAAGTTCCAGTCCCAGTTTTGATTATAAGTTAGGAATTAGTTGTATTTTGTAATGAACTAGTAGTTGTGTAGTGTGGTAGAAGGATTCGCAGGAGAAATTCCTCCATTCAACCGAATCCCTTGATGACACCGCCCACGGTCGAAGGATTACCCTATGGTCCAACCACCTCCAGTCTGTGACGCATCAGCTCTCCTATGAACCAAGTGAATCACTTCCTCCGGGTTCAAGTGAGGCATGGCCCATCTGGTCATGCCTGAATCGCCTACGGACAGGAACAGGACGATGCAAAGTCCTCATGCAGAAATGGGGCTATAATAGGGATGGAGAAACTGCTTGCGACTGTGGGCAGGATCAGACAATGCAACATCTTTTGGTCTGCCCTCTCCTACCAGAGCCATGCACTGTCAATGACCTGGAGACTTTCAACACCAAAGCCAGATCCTGCGCTCTGCACTGGACAGGACTTGTGTAGTGACTCGAGAAGAAGTTGTATTTTAGCTCTTACCTGTTCATAACACTTAAAATAACTCTGAATCTGTAAAATTTCAATAAACTAGATTCCATAGTCTTATTTAATGATCTGATCTTTTATCTAGCTTTCCTGATAGTTCCTTTTCATTTAAACTGCATAAACCTTTGTTAATTTCAGAAGCGACTTATCTTTGTGTATTTCCATTAATTGCAACCCCGATTCACCCCACATTTTTTGTTTGTTTTGTCCTTGGGAGGTCTTGATAGGTTGAGACCTGTATAATCTGATGTTTCATCAATAGAATAACTTATAATCCAAATATCTTTCTTCTGATTAAAAAAAACACCGGCTTCCGGTTTGAGCTTCTTTGGCGACAGACCGAAACCATGACTCTGTGCGGTTTTGATTCGTGCTCACCACAGGAGCGCCCTGAGCTGGCTGGTTTCAGGGCTAAGCCACCCCATAGAGGTGGTGAAGAAAGGGGAGACTGCCTGCAGGGTTGAGGAGAACCGCATCTCTCCTCCTCAGCTGGCCATTACTCCCTTTCCCGAAGGCGGTTGCAGCAGTAGTCAGAAATGGCCACTACAAAAAAGAACTTGACTGGAAAAGAATGTGCAGGAGGAAGATAAGAAGATAAAGTTTTGGTTGATCGGGTCAAACAGCAAAAGCAACAAATAAGGTATGCTAGAATTTAAACTATTAAAAAATAATAATAACACTGTTCCCAAAGAAGATTTCTAAGCAGCCAAAGAGAGAGAAAAGGGAAAGGATTTGGTATTTTTTTTCTCCTCTTCCTGTACTGACAGCTAAAAGACTTAAGCAAGGAATTGGAAAAAAAATCCACTTTGACATGAAAAGGCATTTAATGCTGAAAATAAAATGTCAAAGGGATAATAAAGATTTCTGGATAATTAAAAGTTTTTGAAAACAGTAAAGGAGAGAAAAAGAATAAAAGGGCAGGATCTGGAAGGGAGGAGACTGCCTGGAATTAAAAAGAGCTCACAGTAAAATCTCAACAAGACTTTCAAAAGATACATCTTAACTGAAACATCGCAACAAAATAGTAAAACCCCAGGAAGAGAAAGTGAAAAAAGAAATAGGAAGAAACATCTTGGGACTATTTGGATTATTTGGTGATCTCTGGATTCTTGGTTACTGCATTTGAATGACTAAAATTAATCGAGTGGTTGTTTAAAAGTGTTTAAAATGGCTCCACTTTTAGAAGAATTGAAAATGGAACTTAAAAAGTACAAAGAAGATGCACAAGAAGGGAGAGGTTCTTTTGGCTTCGTATTTCAGTTCTTGGAAATGGAGATTTGGAACTATGAGAATCAACAAGAAATGCCTGCAGAACAAGAGGATTGCGAGAAAGAAGAAGCCATCTTTAATGAACAAGTAATCTCAGGTGGGGAAAAAAAAGGAAAGTGGGGGAAAGAGAATGGAAAGTTTAAGATTGGGAAAAACAACCCCAAAAAAGAATAGAGTGAAAAATAAGTTTAAAATCAGAAAGCAACAGAAGAGGGAAATGCAGAAGAGAGAATTAGAAGTAGAGAGACAAGGGGGTAAAAAGGGGAGGGAGAAGAAGAGAGGGAAGAAAGAAAGGAAAAGAAGTTATAAAGGACAGAAACAAAATACAGAGAAACAGGACCTATTTAGAGATAATGGGTGAAAATCTAATTGAAAAAGGGATTCTGCAAAGGTACATAAGATAGTATTGTTTATTAGAAAAACAAATAATTTCAGAAAATATGAAACAATGTATGATTAAAATGTTTGATAAAATAGTTATTGTAACTTAGTGGAATGCTTGTCAATAAATAAACGTAACAAAATGAATATAAAACATGTGAAGAGAAATAAGGGAAAAATTAAGTATGGAGATTATACGTGTCTTTAAGGAAGTATGATATTTAATTGAAAAGAAATGTTAAAGTTGTAAGACTTTAACATTTATGAATAACATAAACATTAATGAATATTAATGATAGAACTGAATTGGAATGGAATGAGGGTTTTAATTATATATATTTACAATCCTTTTTTTTAAGAATATAGTGTGTATTATAAAAATGTACCAAGCAGAATTCGATTGGAAGTTATGTATTATGTATAATATTGAATGTCATAACCTTAAGGTATATATCAAAGTTTAAATAAGAGTTGAATGGATAAAATTAAAAGATATAAAGGTGTCATACTCCAATTAGTAACTATAAGAGAAAATTTGTCTAATGAGAAAAGATAATATGAAATTGAAATAGAACAGACAAAAGTATAAATATAATGATTTGAATTGAGATGAAACAATCAAAATAAAATTGAGAAAATTAAAAGAGGAGAAAAACTATGTAGAAAATGCAGAATAGTAATAAGATATGGAATAGAACACAAAAATGAGCATGAAATTGAGTTTGTATCTGTATAAAGAAGTGTAACCCAGGACCATGCTATTTTCAAAAAAGATGTTTTACTTGTATTCTGTGTGTGTGACAACCCAAATAAAACTTTATTTAAAAAAAAAACACCAAGCACCCCATATAATTGCTGGCAAAAAAGTCTTAGGTTTTCAGGGCTGGATCTGACATTATCAATGTAGGCCATTTTCTGAATTCTGAAGTCATTGATGTTCATTATTATAGCAGCCTGTTCTTTAACTGCAGTAAACAGGCTACTTGAATCTCATCCTTGAATCTACTGTCCTTAAGTTTATGAATATAAGTTTGCCTTCGGCAAAGATTATTGCCATTTCCCCGATGAAGCTTTGGCACCTTGCTTGTATAAGTGCTGGATTGATGTCAGTGAAGAGCTGATTGTTGATGAGTACAGCATGACTATCAGCTGCAAGGGAGCTTTGCACATTGAAATGTTAATACAAAGGTTATGATTATGAGGGTATGAGCTTTCTCCTGACATCAGCCATTGGAGAATTGTCCACTTCCCTGAATCACCCAAATGAAATTCGCAATACAGCTAATCCTCAACTTATGACAGTAATGGAATTTGCCCATCACGGTCATAAGTTGTGACAATCTTAAATCAGGTCACCTGCCTGATTTTATAATTGTTTTGGTGGCAGTCATTAAGTGAACACTGTGGTGGTAAAGTGATTGCTCTGTTCATTAGGCAATTGCTGTGGTTGTTAAGTGAAGCACTGTTTTTTTATGGGCACTTTTGCCAAAAAACAGATGTAAATGCCATATTGTAAAATGTAATCATGTTATCATGGGACGTTGCCAGGAGATCCACTGGAACTACTGGTCGTAAGTTAAGGACTATCTTATTCATGGAGAAAGGGCGTGACATAAATATATTTATTATTTTAGAAGGCTGTGGCACCACGAAGTTTGAAAAGCACTGCCTTAATTTAGAATAACTTCCCCATGTTTTTCTGTTTTAAAAGCACTCAAAACTTTCACTGCCTTAATAGTTAAACAGTGGGCTCTTATATACTGAAAAGGCGGTTTAGATACTACAGGTAATCCTTGACTTATAACCATTCATTTATAGAACTGAATAGTGACATATGACATTGACTTATTGTAGCCATGTGATATTTGGGCAAATGCTACCCTGTGAAAGTTTAAGATGACAGTTTCTGTCTCTGGTCAGTTTGCTGGGCACATTCGTAAACATCTGAAAATACAAGTTAATAGCAGAGGCTAACAAGATTTTAATAACAGCAGCAAACATTGTATGCTTGCATCCTGGATGCAAATGCGCTGTACAAGTAACCTCAAAGTCAGAGAATATAGGATTTCACGGTGAATTGTTTTCAATACATAATGAAGCCCTTGATATAATTAAACTGGTTATTATTATTTACCACTTCAAGATTATATTTGGCTGCTTAGCTATTTAATTTATGATGTCTACAGTTTTTGACTTGAGATCGGGGAAAAAAGAAAACAGATATCAATAGCAGTTGAAGACTAATATGGAAAAACTTAGTGTTTTTAAAACAAAGTCAGACATCAGTGTCTAATCTCAATGACCTACCACCACATAGGTCTTTCTTAATTCTTTGTTCAAGGGATTAAACTTCTATTGAACTAGTTGTTCCATCTCCAAATTAATTTTTACAGAAGCAACATTTGCTGTGACATTAATTTTCAGAAACTGGGTCAGTAGTCAAAGACTTATATAATTTTTTTTTTCTCCTAGTGGAAATGCTTGCTGAGTTATGTCAAATTAATCCCTTTGTAATGGCCAAACAGCACTTCAGGAAATGGTTTAATGTTGGAAATGCTCTAAATGTTCCTGAAACTTAAACATTGTCTTATCTTCAATCTAGATCATGTGGATTCCCCTCCCTCCCAGATGCCGTATTGTTTCTTCTCATGGAAAAGACATTTTGTTAATAAATATGCACAAAATGCTTGAAAGTTATTTTCTATTCTTTCCCCTTAGTCTCATGCCCAAATTAGTTTTAGACAGGAGGTTATGTGGTTTGTCTCAACGTCTTTCTTTAAGAGAAAACGTGGTTCAGTTACTCCTTGATTTATACCCAGTTGCTTAGCAATCGTTTGAAATCATGACAGGTCTACCTTTGGGCTACTTACGAGCCAGATTTGAAGTTCTAGCAATGAGGTCCCCCTCTCCAAGTCACTTGACCAAATTTTAGGTACTAGACAACATGGCTGTAATTCAGGGCTATTTGCAACATCCCTAGGACTGCAATTTTATGATGGTTTTGCTAGAAACTGGCACTTCCTTCAGTTTTTGGCAAAACTGTGCCATAGCGAACCATTCATTTATTTAATAATTGGAGCATTTATTTAACAATCACAGTATTTGTTTAACAATCATCAAAAAACAATTCATAAAATTATGTAGGTCACATATTTTACAATGGTCATGTTTTGAAAACTACCTGTATCTCTTTTCTGAACTTTCTACCAGCTGTCCTGTTATTTTTCACACTATGAAAATCTTTTACATTAATATTTGCTATAATTGATTAGCAGCTTTACAGAATGCATCAAATAAATGGTATTTTTCATATTTTTTTTTAATTATTATACTTCAATAAACATGGGAGCCAGTCCAGTCATCACGAGTTCTTTTACTTGAATGGTATTCTTTTGGGAAGCCAGATGATAATCAACTGGGAAAGATGAATATAATTGTCCCCATGGTTTAAGAAACATACATCATTTCCCAAACATTGGGAATGAGACAGGGAGAAGAGCAATGATGACATTAGAGTTATTTGTGAAGAAGCTGTAATTAATTTCTTACTCTAGTGGCTGAATCTACACTTTACATTAAACCATAATATATTATGTTGTGTCAAGTCGGTTGTGATATATCCAGCATTCCTTGGTTTAGCATGTATCAACCTGGTATTTATCAATTATGTGCCCTTGACCGTCTTATAAAGCAAACATTTTTTAGAGTAGGCAACTATGGCCCCTTTAATGTCCTCTGGACTTCAATTCCCAGAATTCGTGAGCCAGCCATAGGGCTCAGGAAATCTGAGTGTAGAAGTTCACAAATCGTAAAAGGACCATAGTCCTCCACCCCTGCTCTAGTTGCACCTTTTCCTCAACATTGTTGAAGCATGTTTTTGCATTCCTCTAATATTAAACTTTCTTTTCTTGGAATTCTGAAACCACTTCAGTTTCCCAAATGCCATGTTCTCTCTGATCTATGGGGTCACAAAGAATTGGACACAACTTAGCAATTGAGCAACAAGTTACCCTCACCCATTAGAGTGAGACTTTAATCTTAATCTATTATTTATTACTTGTAATTATTTGAATCTGTCAAACTGTCTTCTACATTCAAATAAATGTGATTCATTTGGGGCTGACAAGTTCTCCCATGAGCTGTTCAGAGCATCCAGTAGTGGGAGGTGCTTCAGTCTCTGCATGTCTAGGCTGGGCTTAATTTGTGGAATGCTCCTTCTCCATGGGACTCCTCCCCAGCGTTCCCCAGTTTTGGCTCAACCTCGTTGTGGATAGGCAGTGCCTTTTGTTCTTCCTTGGCCGAAACAGGAGTATGACTGAGCAGGTTTGTATATAGTCCAGTTTGTTTTTTCAGGCTTTTAGCTTCCAAATCACATTAAGATCTCCCGATGTTAACTCTCTCCATCTGGTAATCGGAGATCATTTGCATTTTCGGGCAGCGCAGTTTCGCGCCCCGAAGCAGCGGGTGGCTTTGGCATTGCTCTGAGCCCCCTCATCTTGTTCTAAGCCCTGCCATTGTGATTCTGCATTGCCTTTCTCTACATCAGCAATAGCAGCGTGGGCGTTTTTGCTCTCATCCGAGTCAATTTGATTTTTTCCCTCAGAATGCTGTCTTGGTGTGGAAAGCAGTAAGTTTAATTCTTTCCACTCTTTTCCTAGCCGTTTCTTTTAGCCACAAGAAGCCATCGGAGGCAGGGACTTCCGGTTTGCAAGGCTTCGGCAGCGGTAGGAATCCGCGATCTTGCATGGTTCCTGCTGCACTCACCGCTGGAGTGCCCCCGATCCAGCTGGATTTGGGGGCTATAGTTACCCCATAGAAGTAACTGAAGATAGGGGAGACTCAGCAGGGGTCCGGGGGAATCAAAACCCCCCTCCTCAGCTGGCTTAACTCCCTTTTCCAAAAGTGGTAGAGCAGCGGTCAGCAATGGCCGGCACAAAAAAGTTTTTATCTGGATAAGAATGTGCAGGAGACAGCTGAGAAAGAGAAAGTTTTTGTCTAACCGGGATGACAAGTAATATTTAAATATCCTGAAATTTAAGTTTTATTAAAATACATCGTTCCCGATGAAGATGGAAGAAGCGGCGAATGAAAGTAAAAAGGGAAAGTTTGTTTTTCTCACTCTCCTTCCTTATGGTGATAGCAAATGAATGGAGCAATCAAAAAAACCCGTTTTGGCATCAGCAGGTAATTAAATTGAAAATTGAAGCCAAGGGGACAATAAAGATTTCTGAGCATTGAAAAAAACAAACTTTTTTTGCTATAAGTGGGAAGGGAGAGGAAAAGAATTAATATTAAGATTTTTTGGGGAGGAGACTGGAATTTATAAGATTAGAGCGAAACTGTAACAAAACTTCTCAAAGATATATTTTAACTGGAGCTTTATAACTGAACTATAACCCCAGGAAGAGAAAATATAAAAAGAAGAAAGTGCTAAATGAAACAGTCTGTGTGTATTTGGATTGCTTGGTGACTTTGGGACTTTTGGAAATTATTATTTGAAAGACTAAAAATATTTGGGTTGTCTAAGAAAACTTTTTACAATGGCACTACTTGTTGATGAACTGAAAATTGAATTTAAAAAGCTAAAAGAAGAGGATCAAGAAAGGAAGGGCTCTTCTGGATCTGTTTTCCGTTTTTTAGAAATGGCGATTTCTACCTACCAGAAACTACAAGAACAAGAAGATTGGGATGAAGAAGATGCCATTTTTAATGAACAAACAACTTTAGCCGGGGAAGAAGAGAGAAAGGGGAAAGAGAATGGAGAATTTAAGACTTAAAAAAATAACCAAAAAAGGGAAAAATAAGGTGAAAAATCGATACAATGTCAGAAAGCAAAAGAAAAGAGAAATACAGAAGAAGGTGGAGATTAAGAAGGTGGAGATTAAGAGACAAGGGGGTAAAAAGACAGGATTGGAGAAGAAAGGAAGGGAAAAAGGGAAGAGAAGTTACAAAGGTTTAAAACAAGATGTAAAGAAACAAGATTTATTCAGAGATAGTGGGTAAAAATATGATTAAAAAAAGAGACTCTGCAAAAGTACATAAGATTATATTGTTGTATTCATATCTGAAATAATGTTAGAAAACTCTATTTAATAATAGAGTTTAATTTGCTATGGATTATTGTTTTAATAATAAACTTATTCTTTTTTATTTTATAATATAGTAAGTAGCTTTAGAATGTACTAAGCAGAATCAGAATAAAAAGTATATATTATTTTAAGTGTTAAAGTTAGGGGAAAGATTTAAAGGCGTCATAGTTCTATCAGTGACTATAGGAGACATTTTGTGTTTATGAAAAAAGATAAAAGAAAATTGAAATAGAACAGACAAAAGAAAAGATGAGATAAATAAAATAGAATTAAGAGAGTGAAAAGAGGGGAGAAGCTATATAGAAAATGTAGAATGGTAAATAAGATATGAAATGGGATAAAAAGTGAGCATGAATTTTGAATTTATGTCTGTATAAAAAGATGTAACCTGAGACTAGGCCGCTTTCCAAAAAGAAGTTTTATGTTTTTATGTTTTGTGTTTTGTTTGTGTATGTTTGTTTATTGAAAACTAATAAAAATTCTAAAAAAAAAAGAAGAAGCAGCCATCGGAGGCATTTCCCCATGCGGCAGGAGTCTGTTGCTGGGAAGTATGTGCACGCCAAAAGTAACGGGCATTGTTTTTGTTTTAAAAACCGCATGGCCGCGCTATTCGTAACTCGAACTGTGTGAAGTAGTATTCCTTCCCGATCAGAGGTATTTCTTCTGTTAACCTAAAGAATTATCACAACTCGTTTTCTTATTAGATTCAAGGCCATCCCTGCATTATTGTTGGCTTAACCCTCACAGACTAACCTATCCAGCAGCACAACAGCGAGAACCCAGGGCCATGTCTGCCTGTGCAGGGAAGCTGTTGAAGGCCTCTCTTTATTATCTCAGCCTTTTCAGGCGTTCTTAATTTGGCTGTTTAGATATTCACTATATCAAGCTGTTTCTCTGTCTGTCTGTCTGTCTGTCTGTCTGTCTGTCTGTCTGTCTATCTATCTGCTGTTCAGCTTCCTTCGGGTATTATCCCACGTCATTGTAGTGCTTTTAAAGTTGTAGCAACGTTTCAGCAGAATCTCATCTGCCATCATCAGGCTTCTGTATAGAGTTTGTATGTGGGTCAGAGTCTCACAGTCTTTGGTTTTAAATTTGAGGCTAGCCTATTGTAGTGCCAGGATGTTTTTTTCTACATCCTGATTGGTTGGGAGTCTTGGTCTGTGTTTATTGGACTTGGAGTTTGATTGATTGGTGTTTCTGGCTTCTTCTGTCTGTTTTGTGGCTTTGATTGGCTGGCAACACTCTGCTCCTGCACTGGAGGCTTTCAGTGCAGCTTGGCTTCGTGTGAAAGGACAGCTGTTATCTATTAGGAAGCCAGGTTTCATCTGGGTGCCTGGTGGGGGGGTGTTTGAGCTGGAGGTATCAGAGGGAGTCTGTTTGTGCCCAGGTGTTTGCCTGGCTTGTGGTGTGGAGATCTTTCTATTTGAGAGTGCAGGCTTCCAAATGATTGACAGTCTGGTGGAATCATCTCTTCTATTCATGCTTTCAGGTCTTTTTTCAATCTCTATGGCTTCTCTGATGATTCTGTGGCTGGGGTTTTCTATAGTGGCTAGGGTTTTGGTGCCATTGAAGTTGATGTTGTGACCTGTGGCTTTCATGTGTTGGATAGTGAGGAGGTGTGTTCCAGCTTTTTTACTGCATTTTTGTGTTCATCCAGGCGGGTACTTATTCTTCAATTGGTCTGTCCAATGTATGTGGCCGGGCATGATGCACAGGGAACTTCGTATATGCCTTGGTTTTCCAGGTCAATTTTGTCTTTGGGGTTTTTAAGGATGGCTGCTATTTTTTTGTCTGTTTTGAAGGCAGTCTTGATGTGATTCCTCTGTAGTATCTTACTGATTTTGTCTGTAGTACCTCTTATGTAGGGCAGGACAGCTGTTCCATAGGTCTGTGCAGTAAAAAAATGCAGTAAAAAAGCTGGACCCAGATTATTGGGGGCAATATGTAAATAATGCTGACATTCTAAATTGCCCATAGAGTGCTGTAAATCAGGGGTTCCTGAGCCGTGGGCCGGTTCCATTTAGAATTGGGCCATGCAAGCAGTGGGTGCTCGTGCTCAGGTGCTTGTGCGTGAAACTCAATTTGTGCGAGCGGTTGGCATTCATGCTTGGATGTAAAGCTCCATTTTGCAAGTAGCAGGTGTGTGCACCCGCTGCTTATGTAAATGGTGCTGCCCAGTGAGTGCCGGTACAAAACCATCCCCTCTCCCCCCCCCCCGTCTGTAAAGCTCTGCTTTGAAGCATTGGGGCAGTATATAAATCTAAATGCTTTTGCTAAAAGGGTCCCAGGAGCACCTGGACCTATGCTTCTTAAGTGGGAGAATGGCTCCAACAGATTCCAGGAACAACATCAAGATTCTCTGTCTAGAAGAGTGCAGTGTGCTTGGAACCATTAAGATAGTATGTAGAACCCACAAATGGTGAAGACCAGAGGTGGTATTCATCAGGTTCTGACCAGTTCTGGAGAACCGATAGCGGAAATTTTAAGTAGTTCGGAGAACCAGCAAATACCACTTCTGACTGGCCCTGCCCCCATCTATTCTTTGCCTCCCAAGTCCGAGCTGATCGGCTGGGTCTTCTTTTGCTGCCCTGCACAGGAGAAAGGAGCTGGAAATCAGGTTGGGGAGGGAATAGGATTTTGCAGTATCCTTCCCCTGCCATGCCCACCAAGCCATGCCACGCCCACCAAGCTAGGTCTACAGAACGAGTAGTAAAAAAAATTGAATTCCACCACTGGGGAAGAACCCTTAAATTCCCAAGCATCAGGTGTGAAGGGATTGTTTGTTTGTTTATATGTAAAGTATTTGATTACCATTTGTCTTTTTTATATCAGTGGTCATTACTGAGAAAGAAATGAAATTTTATTCACAACGAGACTACCTGAACAATGACATTTCTAAAAAATTTAAAATAATGAAATAAACAGCAGAATTAAATCTGATGCTTTCCTTGCATTGCGTGAATTCACTAGCAGGAAGCAGGCTCCTGAATCGACAGGAGACATAGTAAATTTGTTAAGATTACAAGATAAATAAGATAACACATATAACTCCACTTCAGAAGTATGTTTGCATCTAATATCTTTGGATAACATTGATTGTATGGCAGGCTATATACTTGTTTTTACATTTTTGATAGACTTTGAAGCCAGTGGGTAATAGTAGGTTTTTATGTTGTTATCCTCCCTCACCTTGGCCTGATAAAAAAAATAGTTACAAAATTTATTATGCTTCTTCTTGTGTAGTGCCAGGACCACAAAATTATCCTGGGGGAAAAGAAAGTTATGCAGGACTTCTATGTATCATTAGACCTCTCAAATTAAAAAATAGCTATTCATTTATGTCAAGAAAAGCATTTGTTAATATCTACATAGTGGAAACATGCATTTTTACAAGGAACACAACCTTTTTTTGCCAAATGCTTAATTATTTATTGTTCAGTGTCTAATTAATATTCCACCTAGGAGTTCCATAGATACATTCCATAGATAGATAGATAGATAGATAGATAGATAGATAGATAGATAGATA
>BLBF01000048.1:2427409-2495838 GCA_015471245.1 Laticauda colubrina
ATAGATAGATAGATAGATAGATAGATAGATAGATAGATAGATAGATAGATAGATAGATAGATAGATAGATATACACACACACACATATACATACACATACATGTATATGTATACCGTGTTTCTCCAACAATACGGCCTCCACCAATAGTAAGGCCCAGCATGATTTCTAGGCATGAGGTGAAATTAAGCCCCGCCCCCTAAATTTATGCCTATTAAAACCATGTGTTTCCCTGCCATTTCTCACATCGTTCGTTATAACTACATGAGATGAAGAGAAATGGGGGGGGAAGGGGTGTGGGGGGGGTGAAGGGTGGGGGTGGGGGGAAGGGCGGGGGTGGAGAAAACTTGCCTTTAGGAGTGCCCTGCAGGTAGCCTAGGCTTGAATACCCTGATAGCCGATAGAAACTCTCTTGAAGGCAGAGTCACCAGCCACTTCAATCGGCTGGTAGAAGCGGCCTCGGGGCGAGTGCACACACATGCTCCCCTCGCCATGAGGCCGCTTCTATCTGCTGATTGAAAGCTATCTCCCTTGAGGACAGAGTCCCCAGCTGCTTAGGGGCGATGAGTGGCTGCACCAGTCCCCTCGCCTTTAGGGCAGTCTCTTTCCGGCGATGGGAGCTCCCCAAGTGTGGTCAACAGCCACTTCGATCGGCCGATAGAAGCGGCCTGGGGTGAGCACACACACACATTCCACTCGCCGCGAGGCCGCTTCTACCTGCCGATCAAAAGCTAGCTCCCTTGAGGACACAGTCCCCAGCTGCTTTGGGGTGAGGCGTGGCTTCCCCTTCCCCTCGCCTTTAGGGTAGTCTCTTTCTAGTGATGGGAACTCCTCAAGTGCGGTCAACAGCCACTTCAATCGGCCGGTAGTAGCTGCCTGGGGCAAGCGTACACACACTCCCCTCGCAGCGAGGCCACTTCTACCAGCTGATCGAAGTGACTGTTGACCGCACTTGGGGAGCTCCCATCGCCAGAAAGAGACTGCCCTAAAGGCGAGGAGACAGGGGCAGCCACGCCTCGCCCCAAAGCAGCTGGGGACTCTGTCTTCAAGGGAGCTTTCGATCGGCTGATAGAAACAGCCTCGTGGAGAGGTATGTGTGGATGGGCCGCTCTAGGTGGGGGAAGAAATTAAATCACCCCCGAAAAGACAGCTTAGCTGTTTTTTCAAGGGTCAAAAAAAAAAATAAGGCCCGGCCTTATTCATGGCAGATGAAATTCTGCCGAAACGTTGCTACAACTTTAAGAGCACAACTACAATGATGTGGGAAAATACCCGAACAAAACTGAACAGCATACATGTAAGTATGTAAGTACCTGTGAAAACTTAAGAATACACACACACACATATAAACATACAAATGTGTGTGTGTGTTTGTGTACACACACATGCTTTTTATACTACATTAAATATGCTTTCCTTATGGTTCAGATATAATATATGCAAACACTTGGATGATTTCTGCTTAAAGAGGTTAAGCTGCTGATAGGAAAAATTGGCAACCAGTAAATCCAGTTAATTGTCTATTAATCATTGTCAGGATTGTAATCAAGCTGAATTGCCATGTAAATTCCTCCGCCATTCAATTAAAGAAAATTACTTTATCTTTAATTTTTATAACAACAATCATTTTTATTGTACCATCCATCATAATGATCTATGACACACCTTAGCATTGTGTAGTTGCCTAGGTAGATGCACTATATAAATAGGGGAGGTATGTTTGGCTGCCATTCTTAAATAAGCGGGATAACTGTCATTCCTCATTTTCCAGTAAATCCTGCTTGTTCATGTGCAAGTGATGCGTATCTTTTCCATTCTTCAAATTATATAGAAGGACTCTTGTTGTCATGACTTTGAAAAGGGGTGAATGGTGTATCGGGGACCACAATTTTGAACTAAGGTACCTCAAACGGGTGAACTTACAGAATGTGTGAAACATCTGGAACACATGACACTAAGGAATAAAATTTGGGGAAATTGTGACTGCTTCAGTGCTACTGGCTGCCGCTAAGGGCTTCTGTTGCCATGTGATCTCCATTATCAAGATTCTGTGATAGCTTCCCAGCCAGTTTCACAATCCCTCACTCTCACCTAGCAACAGGCCTTTCCGCTTAATGGAGAGGGAAAGGAAGGAAGAAATGGAGGAAGGAACTCCAGCACTTTTCCTGGCCCTGTGTTCTCCCCTGATTCATGCTGCCCTATGCTTCTTCCCCAA
Source organism: Laticauda colubrina (assembly GCA_015471245.1). Taxonomy (NCBI): domain Eukaryota; kingdom Metazoa; phylum Chordata; class Lepidosauria; order Squamata; family Elapidae; genus Laticauda; species Laticauda colubrina. Next base: position 2,429,623 of record BLBF01000048.1, read on the forward strand.
CTTATGCAGCACCTTTGGCATACCACAGGTACCCTTCCTGACCCATGCCATTCCCTCATGCTTTCCTTGAACACTATGGCACCTCTTGCCCTCCCCCAGGTACCCTTTCTAACCCCATTCCCACCACACATGCAACATTCCTGACCTTCATTCTACCTCTCGTATACTTCAAAGCCCTCCCAATATCCTTCCCTAACTGCATCCCCCTTATGCCCTTCCCAACTCACGCAATACTTTTCACATACCTTTCCCCACACACCTCTTTGACCCATGCCACACATACCCCTGTCCATCCATGCACTCTTCCCAAGGTTCAGAACACCTCTCCCCCCCCCATGTATAATTCTTGACCCACATCCAAATGTACTGTCTCACTCCTTTCACCATCCTTCAGCAGCAACTTATCCCTTCTGGCTTGGACCTGCAAATTCTTGATAGCTTCACCACTAACTTTTCCCCCGAAAAGCTCCTCTTAAGAAAGTCAATAGGGAGAGAGGGAGGGAGTGAAGGGAACAAAAGAGCGAAGAAGGGAGAAAGGGAAGGAAGGAAGGAAAGAAAAAGAAAGAGAAAAAAAGAAAGCAGGATGGAGGGAGGAAGAAAGGAAATGAAGGAAAGAAAAGGGAAGGAAGGAAGATTGCTTCTTACCAACTTCTCACAAGTAAACTCAATGGGGAAGCTGGCAGGAATTTAAAGTCACTCATCACGACACAAGTTGTCTAATATAATAAAAAGAGGACAGAAAAAAGTATTTACTTGGCTTAATACACTATGGTTGTTTGTGGGTAAGAGATAGATTTGACAGCTCCATGACTTCATTGATCACCAGATTTGTGACTCACTGTGAAAATAGGGAGTGGGTAAGGCTGTTGGAGAAAAAAACCTGTGCCACAATAAAGTCAATTAGTTGAGTATATCCTACATGTGGGATGCCTGACACACTATTTTTTTTTCTGAATTAAAATTTGGAGGCTTTTGGAATTAAAATTTGCATGGTTTCTTGCTTACCTTCCTTAGAACAATATTCTAAAGTTTCATACTATCAGATGACTCTCCGACTATTTTTCTGTTTCTGTTTTTCCATGGTACCAATGATTGCTTAGAGAGAAAGTGAGGATCCATATACTGGAGTGTGAATAATTCACACATATCAGATTGAGATAAAGATCTGAGCAATGAAACATTTAGAAGCTCTCTCTGTGGAAAAATCCTGTCCCAGTATGCACTTTTGAAATTGAATGAACCAGCTCATGACATGACTGTTTTCAGCAGTTTATGCAGGAATTTTTTTTAAAGTTAACAGACTGCAGGAAGTGGTCACATCCAATTACAGAACTTAGGCAAAAAGACATAAGCATTCAAGACATTAAATGCACTGTAAGTCTAGTGCAGATTTTTTAATAAACTGTGAGAAATTACTAAGTGGATACATAATCATCTGGACTGAATTGTTGACTGGGAAGGGTTAGGCGATTAGAAAGAGAAAGAAAAATGTCACGCCCATTGCTCTAGGCTGATCACAGAATTTATCAAATATCTTTGTGGGTGGGGGAGGGAAGAGAGGGATGGCATTGGATGGAAAGAAGTAAAAATAGAGGTTGCCTAGGTTGCTAAGTGTTAAATATGAATCCCCCCTCCCAAAAAAAGACTGATTTTGAAATGCCACACTGCATTAGATGAGTGGACTAATTGCAAATAGCACCAAGACGAATAACAGCAAGATTGAAATTAAACACATAAAGTACCCTTCTAAGAAGCTGGGTGTATCCTGGCAAGCAGGAATATTCCGTACCTGATCAGGTAAATATGCTTGTGATGTGAAATGTAATAGTTACTCTGCTTGGCCATTATTTCAGCAATGATAGCAGGGAACTGATGAGAAAAGTGTGTATATTTTTTATTTAAGTAAGTAACTTTTCTTCTTTAAGTCTGTGTCTTTTAGTAGCTAAGGTAGGAGTTCTCAAACACTCCTCCCCACACACACACACACACACACACACACACTAATGCAACTCCACTATCCATTTTAGTTTCAACACACACACACAAGTGTGTGTGTTGAAACTAAAATGGATAGTGGAGTTGCATTAGTTTTTAAAATATTGCCTAAAGCATAGTGGCTGAGCTGAGTCATTTTGAGTACTGTTAGGCTTATAAATCAGTTTTGCACTTTCCTTTTCTTAGCAAAGGTATAAGAGTTTTGTGAACTTTATTTATATAAGTAGGTCAGGTTACATAATCTTATTTTCGAATACGTGCCTGTCTGTTTCACAGAATGTTTAAATTACCTGTGTTGGAAATGTCACTGAAGATTTTGTAGCTCATTTTAATGAAAGCCTAATGGATTTCATGGTTCACAATTTGGTTCTCTGAATCAAAAAAACACTGATTTCTGCAGAGTGGCCTAGGAAAGCTCAATACAAAACTCTGCAAAGGCTGCCTAGCCACAATTTTCTCCTGTTTTTTTCAGCAGGAGTCATGAATTCAGAAAATCCCCCAGACTGAGTTGCATTGTCCCTACTTGCCCTACTCCAGCCAAAGAAAGGAAAGTCCAAGGTTCAAAAGGCCCAAAACTAAAATCACTCCATCTTGCCAGGGTTCAAGTCCAGGTCTCCATCGCCTCCAGACACTGGAACAGGATATCAACAGCATTGCTTACTTTGCCAGGGCCAGATAATAACTGTGTATTATACCTATAACACAGGTTAGCCAATATTTCATTTTTAAAAATGTTAATTAAGAGGAGAGAGCCAGTTTGGTGTAATGGTTAAGCATCATGGTCAAACAAATGTCAACTTCAAATCTCAACAAATAAATGTTCTGTCTTACATATTGGCAAAAAAAACCAGAAAATAAAATACAAGCTGAATAGTCAAGATCTAGTTGATGATCCAAACTTGTCAAGGACCTTGGAGTTCTCATCTCTAATGTTCTAAGTGCTAGAGCCCACTGTAACTCCATAGCCAAAAAGGCATTAATCTAATCCTAATCTAATCCTACGTAGCTTTTTTTCTGGTAATATCAAACTACTAACTAGAGCATACAAAATTTGCTAGACCAATACTTGAATACAGCTCATCAGTCTGGAACCCACATTAGTATCTGATATTAGCACAGTTGAGAAAGTCCAGACATATTTCACAAGAAGAGTTCTCCACTCCTCTACTCGTTGCGGAAAACCTTATGCCACCAGACTTGAAATTCTAGACCAAGAAAACCTAGAACTATGCCGCCTTCGGTCCGATTTAAGTACAGTATATAAAATTATACATTGCAGTGTTCTACCTGTCAATATATACTTCAGTTTCAACCATAACAATACAAGAGCACACAATAGATACAAACTCAAGATAAATCACACCAAACTTGATTGCAGGAAATATGATTTCAGCAACAGAGTGGTCAATGTCTGGAATGCTCTACCTGACTCTGTGGTTTCTTCCCCAAACCCCAAAAACTTTAACCTTAGACTGTCTATTACTGACCTCACCCCTTTCCTAAGAGGTCTGTAAGGGGCGTGCATAAGCACACCAATGTGCCTACCATACCTGTCCTATTGTTTCTTTTTTATTTTTCTTCTATGTATCCATTTCATGTATCTATAACTATGTTTATACTTATACTTGTTATCTTATAATTGCTTGACAAAATAAATAAATAATAAATAAATAAATCATGATGGCTAGAAATAAGGAGGCCAAAAGTTTTAGTTCTGCCAGGCAGAAAGCCAAGAGAGCAACCTTGGACCATTCTTTTCTCTCAGCAATAGGAATTAGGCAGGGGGCAAAATATTGGCAAGAAAATTTCAGGGGCTAGTCCAGGAGTCAGCCCTGAATTCATTCAAAGCACTGGAGTCCACACTGAGTTCAGATAGGAAGGCGATTCAGAGAGTGGTAAGGTCAGCAGAAAAGATCATTGGTAGTTCATTTCCTTCTGTTCAGGACATGGCCTATAAGCTTGAGCAGAGTCCGTAGGATTGTCTGGGATTCTATACCTCCCCTTCATGACCTGTTTTCCTTGTTTCCTTCTGGGAGGAGGGGCCTTTGTGGCATCTGAAGCAGAACATCCACATTCAGTCACAGTTTTGTTCCATATAACATCAGACTTGTGAATTCTCACGTTTCCTTTTTCCACTATGTATTCAAAATGGACATTGATTGACGTATGTATGCATGTATATATGTATATGCATGCATATGTAAGTATATGTACACACACAAGTATGTATGTATATGTGTGTATGTATTGTGCAAGTATATATTTATGTATGTATATAGCATGTGTGTGTGTTATGTATGCGTTTTGAGTAGATATATATTTTCTTTTGAGAACAGGTAACAATTTCATTTTTAATATGCTTACAGTAAAAAAAAATAATAAAGTTATCTTATCCTATCCAATTTTATTCAAGGCAACCAAACTAGTACTCTACTAACATCACCTTAATTTTTTAAAAATAAAAAAAACTGATTATATCTTTTCTGTATCTGCAATTGTAGCATCTCTTAGATTAAAAGTGGGGAAAATGGATTTTATTTTGTAAAATTTCAGTAGAATTTTATTTGTACCACTACCCTGGTGGTCTTTAGTTGCAACCAAGTGAATATCAAGTTATTCCTGTTGATTTATACATATTTCATTGTCTTCCGCAAGGGATGCAATTAAAGTAGTTGAATTTTGAATTGGCATTTTTCTTGAAATAATGGATGACATCATTATATCTTTTGTCAATCCTGGAAGTCAGAGGATTTTGACTTTAGAAAGGAGAAAGGGCTGAAAGCAGAAAAGCATTACCCAAGCTGTTACCACCAATAGCCTTTTGAAAAGGATCCTTGTTCCTGTTTGTTTTTCAATGTACACAACCCACAGAGCGAGATGCACATACCTATTTATATTGCCTGTAGGTTTTCCCTGTCTCGTGGGAAGATCTGGTGGGCACCAGATTATATAGCCATTGTGAGACCATATTAAATAGCAACAGATCGGACTTTGTGTTGGGTATTGTCTTTTTACCTCACAAACATTTCCCACCAACTTTCTTTCTTCCCTACATGAGCTGCTAATGCACCATGCTACCACCCTATTGAACAAGCCAGCTGCCCTGATTTCTTTTGGTGGAAACTAAACAGAGGAAGAGATTGCCACTTTTTGTTTTGCCTTCTTAGTATACTGAAATGAAATGAGAGGTGGAATAGTAGAGCTTGATATTTTATATCTCCTGCTCTAGGTCAGGAGGATTCAGTCACCCGTATGATTCTTCTCTTCTTTGTTGAGGAAGAACAACACATACATAGACTTCTTTTGAGATGTGAGCAGATGAAAGGAAAGGAAACAGCTGGCTTGGTTTTATCCTGTTCAATTCAGATTTCCTTTCCCCCAGGCAATGTGTAATATAGTTTCTTTGTTTAAAAAAAAAGTGGTAATTCTATATCATAGAACTTGTTATTATCAAAATTTCTAGTTTTGAAGGTTGAGACTGTAGCTTGACCCAAACACAATTCAATGCAGGATCTCTGTTTGCCATGTCAAGATGAAAGCATAATTCAATTCACATTAGTTGTGTTATTGACTTGGCTCAACTTTCCAATCTGTTTTATTTGATGATTGTGTCTTTACGACTTTGTCTGAATATAAATATAATGAAGTATAATATTCATATAATATTAGTATCATAGACCTAAAATAGCATTTTTCATTTTTATTGAAGAAATACATTAGAAATATATTTTAGAGAAGTGCAACCTATGCCTAGCACAGACTTCTTTATTAAAAGTTTTCTAAGCTTCTTTCTTGGCTACAAGCCAGCCTTGTGGAAATAAGATATTTTCTGATTGTTAATTGACCTTTTGCATTCTTTGATATGTAATATAAATATGCGTGTAGAGGAAAGCGTGCAAACATTTGGAAAACCAAATTAGCACCTGTCGCCACGAATTGAGTTGACAAAACTGGACAGCCTGAACTTCATATTGATACTCCAAAAGAATCCACCCACACATTTTTGCTTCAATTGTGTACTTAGAGTTGAGTTATATGAACATCTGGAGCATTGTAACTGCTTTATAACTGCTTTATATATCAAAAACTATGATGTAATTCTAGTGACAAGCATTATATTGACTTTAGTCACATAAACATAACTGTGAGAACTGGAGAAGGCTTGTTCTCATCGGCAACAATTGACATTGTGTGTAAGTAGGAACTGCCTGATTGATTTTGATCTGAATACCAATAGAAGAACATGTTTGTAGCTCAGGGTTGAATTGTAGCATTCCTACGAGCTCTGTGCTTGCTTGTTTTTCTTGCAAACATTTCATTACCTGACTGGGTAACATCTTCATTGAGATGGGTGGTTGGAAGGATTTGTTTTATCAGTGGAAAACTACCGCAAATCTGATTTGAAAGGTAACCACTAGATGGTTGATGATGTATAAGAGCAACACATTTTGAAGTTGTTATTTCAAATAAGAGAAATATGTATATGAATGCAGTTGCATTTAAAAAAACAAATTAATAACAAACTAACAGGCAACATATGGAATTAACTAAGTTATGTGAGAGTGCACTGTGAACCATAAACTAATACACCATTTTGACATGTAACCACAATAACCCTTTCTATAAGTTATCTTAATAGGAGCAAATTCACTATAATAAGCTTGTAAAATTATGAACGGTAGCCCAAATTTCTGCCAATGTTTTTTTCCCCTTTTCTAAAATACTCTTTCCTTCCTGTTCTCTTTCCTTCCTGTTCATAAAAGAGCACTTTATAATGTTGATGACCAGTCTTCAGCAATTGCTGAAAATTCTCTAGTAATGTAAGTCATTCAAGAGCAGGAATGGTTATTGTTGCCAAATAATTATTATTGAATAATTATTATAGAATATTAGCAAACATTCTGTGTTGTGTGTGTTTTTGTTATTATGCTGTTAATCAAATAATGCAGCTCTTGTCTTGCAAAAGCAGAAAAGTATTCTGCCTATGAAATTGCTTCTCCATTAATGCATCAATCAGTACAGATAATCCTCAACTTACGACCACAATGGAGCCCCAAATTTCTGTGCTTAAGTGTTAAGTGAGTTTTGTTCTATTTTTCTTGTCAAGTTGTTAAGTAAATCGCTGCAGTTGATAAATTAGAAAACTGGTTGTTCAGTGAATCTGGATTCTCCCTTGACTTTGCTTGTCAGAAGGTCACAAAAAGGGATAATATGACCCCGAGACACTGCAACGGTCATAAGTATGAATCAGTTGGGAAGTATCTGAATTCTTATCCCATGATCATGGGGATACTGCAAAGGTCATAACTATAAAAAACGGTGATAAGTCACATTTTTCAGTGCCATTTTCACTTTGAACAGTCACTAAATGAACTGTTGTAAGCCGAGGACTACCTGTGTAAATGTTAGCAAATCTGGGCAATTTAAAATGATTGTTTGAGACATCTGAAGTTTTCAGTAAAATTACTAAATATCCATTTGCCCCTAAGTGCGCTTTATTTTTTAAAAAAACTGAGCCTGTTTCTGCAGCTTTCATACTGATCTTATTTTGGTGATTGATCATAGCTATTAGGATCTATGAAAGGAGAAAATAGTTTTATCTGGAAAATATTGTGACTGAACACAAGAACTAGGATTATATTGCTTCATTTACTATCCTTCAAATCTTGGTAGTTTCTATCCCTCTACTTCTGCTGTAGTCCTCCATTTACTTCCACAGCTGAGGTATCGTCCATAAGTGATGCAGTCATTAAGTGAGTTGACTGGATTTTACAAGCTTTTTTGTCATGATGGTTTAGCAAATTACATGACCATTAAGCAAATCAGACATCCCCATTGACTTTGCTTGTTTAAATCTCCATGGGAAAATTGTAAAAGACAATATAATTATCATGAATATCATATGATTCCATGACACTGCAGCACACACAAATTGCCAAGTGACTAAACTTTGATCGTGTGACTGTGGGGATGCTATACCAGTTGTAAATGCAAGGACTAATTTTAAAATCCCTTTTTCAGCATTGCTGAAACTTTGTATGGTTGGTAAAGAAATGGTTGTAAATTGTTGTAAATTGACAACTACCGTATTTCCATCAGGAAGCATCCCCATCAAAAAGAACATGCTGAATCTGGTTTGAATCAAAGCAGAGTTCACACATGATTGTGAGCCATCATGCGATTTATTGGATTTTGGTGTAGTATGCTGGGTGTCGAGCTCCAAGAACCAAGAAAAACATATAGAATTACTTCTAAGTAATCATCACAGCCCTGCCAACTCTCATGGTTCTGCTGTGAGTCTCACGATTTTTTGTCATTTCTCACGGTCTCACGACAAGGCTCCTCAATCTCATGCTGAATTTAAAAGGCTTTTTTTTTTCAAATTTGGGGGTTGGCTTATTCGCACATAAATCCGATTCTCACACGACATGACGCCACTTCTCAGGTCACGTAATATCGATATTACCATACAGTCATATATACATACAGCACATTTCTTTTTACTCTGGGCACCTCCATTTTGCTTTTTCTACCACCGGATATAACACGCTCTGATTGGTTAGTCATTCATGTGACCACTTTCGTGTTTGCGATCATCACATGCAACTTTGTGTCCAGTTTCTCTGCATTTAGTAAAGTTCCGTAGTAAAATTCATTAAAATATACCCATGTCTGATGTTAAAAGAAAAAGAATGGCACCTTGATGGCACCTAGTCTAACATTTTGGCCATGAAGTTGGCTTATCCAGAAGAAATGACACCTTGCTATAAGTTTCATCCTAGTGATGACTTATTAGAATCATCAAAGAAAGCTGCATCTTCTTACAACAGGGAACACAAATAAAACATTTAAATAAACTGTTAATGACTTTCCTTGATGAAAAAGGGGTTTGTTTAATCTTGATTGGGAAAAAAATAGAATCTCACTATTTTTTATAGAATCTCCAGATTTTTTTTCATGGGTCTCCAGATTTTCCTTTATCAGGGGTTGGCAGGTCTGTCATCATCAAAACTTTATTAGTTCATAAGCAGTTTATTTTATTGTTTCTTACCTATACACACAATTTTTGCTAAACTAAAGGAACAACTTGCAGCATTAAAGATATACTCAGAGAAATGCTTGTCTTAATTCTCTTTCTCTCAACCAAACTATTTAAACTTCACTGCTTCTTGCCCTCTGGCATTCAGCTCCTCCCTTCTGGGAATCCATACTGCATTCTGCCACACTAAGCAAGATGAGGGATGAAGTTCCCAGTTTCTACACTGTTACAAATGTGCCTCTTGAACATTTTTGGAACACTTAGCTTCTCTTCTCACTTTATAATTTTTGCTTTTGTTTTTAAAGGGTGGGTGAGTGTGCCACAAAGCAAAATACCAGCTTCAAACATAATCATCATTTCTAAGAATATTTCTGAATCCCACATATTCTGGAGGCATTCCTAAAATACAATCTCTTGTCTCCATCTGCTAAGAGACAAGAAAAAGGAAGTGAGGAAGTAACTTCCTAGTCTTCTGGTAAATGATGGTTTTTGGCTCAAACTATTTCTTTGCATATCTGCAGGGCTGGGGGTCTTTTCCTTGTTTAACATACCAAAGTTCAAATAGATTAGTGCACAATATAATGTGTGGATATTAAAGCAGAATCTCCAATTCTCTCAGATTGATACTGCCATCACTCATTTTTAATTTCTGAGAAGAGATCAAATACATATTTGTTCCCCTGTAAAATTTCTGTTTGATTGTCAAAGTTGGGCTTTGCTTTCAGGCAATTTACTCAGCTATATTCATTCATTTGATTTATGTAGTTTCCCATCCCACATAAGTGACTCTGGCAGCTTAAAATAAAAATAAATAAAATACATATAATGCAAAAATAAGTCTTTAATACTTGCATACCTTAGGAATCATTTTCTAGTGTTTAGAAGGCTTGTTATCAATGAATACATAAATAGATCTATTTTTGACAAATGCCATGTTAATACAGTCATATCTCAGTACTTGACTGCTTCAAAATGTGTTGAATTCCATACTTGATACATTTTGAAGTAAAAATCTTGTCCCGGTACTCATCTTTCTCCCGATACTCGACATGCAAGGTAGAATTTGCTGGTGTCGGCTGCCTCATGACTCACTACTCCTTCTGGATGAAATAAAGGGTCACGTGGTAAGTCATGTGCTTTGTTTAGTATTTATCGTTTTTAGCACTCTTTGTTCTTCCGGAAACAAATTAGCACTGTAATACAGTACCAGTGTATTTTTCCTTGAAAGAATATTTACATTTGGGATGTAATTATTATTCTGTTGCTGTTGCCAGTTAATAATTGGTTGGTTTTATTGCTAAAAACATTTAAAAATAACCAAAGTAAAGATTACTTTAGCTTGGACAATTTTCTAAGATAAAATAAAGTTTGTTACATGTACATTGTGGCTTTCGGATTCTGTTTAATTGTACCAAAGCTGAACATGCTTTATTTATTTATTTAACTTACAAAGATTTACAGATCAAGTTTATGAAGGAAATTTTATATACATGTGGTTTTGACTCGGATTCAGTTATTGTTGCATTGGAATTTAGATTAAATATTCTTTGAAGTTCACACTGTGACTGATCCCGCTTTTATCTGTGGTATCATCACAAAGGAATACAAATAAATCTTGCTCACCTGGTCTTGCTGATTGCCAACTCTCTTCCCTGTTAAAGTTGCTTGGAATTTGAACCTCTGCTCCTTTGAACCAGTGCCAAGAAGCAGGGCTATTGTTCAGTAGGAAATAGCAAAGCATTTGCCAAAAGATCAGGCTGCAGATTCAGCACTATTGGTATTCCATTCTTTAATTTTCTAAAGGAAGGCACTCTCCGTAAAAATGCCCAGTATTGAATGACATTCCAATACACCAACAATATCAAGACATAATTATGCTGCCACTGACACAATAACAATGCAAGAAATCATGATTGGAATTTAAACAAGAGAATTTAGGATTGGGTCAAGGTAGAATTGTGTTATAACAAGCGAGGAGAGAAAATCCCTTTAAATAGCATAGCACAGCACTTAATGGGCCAAAGTTATTTGTTGTATAGAATGTGTCTAAATGGCTGTCTCACTCTATGCCATGTAGAACACTTTAGAGAATATGTTGTGCTACAAAATAAGATTCTCATGCAGAGATTCTAAGACTTTCATCACACTTATGCAAGGAGGAAAAAGTTGTTTCTATTTTCTTACCTTTTGATATAGAAGGGAGGAGACCATTACATCAACCACTTAGAAGCACTCGGAGCTCATCAGGTGTCGGTATCCAAATGATTGAATTCAAAGGCGTTCACGCTTCAAGTGATTATCTGTCTGCAGGGAGATTTAGGTGATCTTGCAATAAAATATGCTCAAACCCAGCACCTACTCTGAAACCCATGGGTGAAGTCTTAATATCTCAAGCATTTGAATAGGATTATTTAAATTAATCACAGAAAAAGTATGTGCCTGAAAATGTACATCTGCCTTTCAACACAGGATTGCTCATCTTGCACATATACATTCTCTGATTTAGATTCATGGTGGAAATATTAACAACCTCTTCCTGTCATCAACCACTTCTCCTACACTATGTGATTTTGATTTTTTTTGTCATCCAGAGAATTCCCTTACACTGCATGTATGAATATTATTTTTTTAACCCAACCCAATATTGCAATAGCTCTTAGACTTATAAATCTTTTCACATAACTTTACAACCCTCTCTAAGTGGTTTAAAGAGTCAGTATATTGCCCCCAACAATCTGGTCCCTCGTTTTACCAACCTCGGAAGGCTGAGTCAGTTTTGAGCTGGTAAGGAACGAACTTCTGGAGTGAGTAGTGAGTGAGTAAGCCTGCAGTACTGCATTCTAACCACTACACCACCAGGGCTCTTATATAATTAATTGCTTCTCTAAAATGAAGATGAAAGTTGCATTGTCTTCTGCCTTAATTATCTAGAAGTACAAGAAGTAAGCAAACTATAGCAACCCAAGTATTAAACATTCTATTTGAAATTATTGCTGGGATGAACTATATTGTTCCTAATGATTGAAGTTAATACTCAACTAGGTCTAACGGTTTATGGATTAAATAGCAACACATAATAAAAGCAGATGCCAAATCATGAGAAGCCCCAAAAGCTAGCTGTCATCTGTAATTTGATTATCAGTACATCTTCATTCTTTCTTTCTGATAGGATAACCCTTTGCTTTCATTGTTAGTATGTTGAGTATTTTTTCTGCTCCCAAGAAATGTCGTAACAATAAAAGAAGACAAAATGTAAAGTAGAAGCTCACTCATTACGTCAAAAGGCTGAATTTTATGACTTTATGAGAATGTTGTCTTCTTTTCAACTGAAGTGTAATAATCATGCCCCTGACAGCCTTGAATCATCTTGGATATCTAATATACCACAGGTTCAGAAAAGCCCATGCCTTTCAGTTATTGTATAAATAAATCCATGGTAAATGCTGACTTTGTTCCTTCTCATTCCATGATAACAGGGACTCTATTTAATTCTGGCACAGAATCAAACATTCCCATGATTTTCAAATAGTTCTCTGCGAGTTCATAGATCTTTTTACTTTGAATAATGCCCCACCATATGAAAGCAATAGACCACAAAAGGCAAGTGAACCTGTAATTTACTAACTAGCCTAGATGAACTCAGTCTAGCAATGGATCGTTTCTGTTTATTAATAGATACAAATTCTTTAATAGACCTGTTTGCTAGGCAGAAGAAAGCTGTGTCAGAAATCTGTCCTCTTTGCAAGCAGCCAATTAACCCTAACTCATAACTTAACAATGGCTTTGGAGTTATTCTAATGGAAATTCCCTTTGTAATGTTTTTCAAGCAATTTCAGGTAACTTAAAGTCTTCCATGAGTGTTCACATCTTTGTGGTTTTCTTGACAATACACCAGAGTGGTTTCATGTTGCTTTCCTCCAAGTTCTTTCATTTTTCCCCCCAGCCTTTGGATTTCCTGTGGTCTCTGTCAGGAATGAAACTGGTAGGATTGGAACAAATTGTTCCCAGGCTCAAGAGAACCTTATGAGAATACCACCCACCTTGGAAGAAAATGGCAAACTGTCCATTCACTGAAAAAGAAAGGAGTATGAAAGTTAGGATTCAAACATTGGTGTGTGGGAGCTATACTTGTTGTAAACTACAGTGGACTTTTTTTGTATGATTATTCTGATTAACAACTAAGAATTTAATCAACTGAGGTTTTCTCAGCCTTTCAGGTATGAAAGCCAAGTGATGGAGAAAGGCCCAAGTCTGAATAGCTGAAATGTTCTATTGCATTGGGCATGGCAGATTGGGAGGAACCCATGTCTAATTGGGACCTGGGCTTGGATAACTTGGGACCTTTAAGTGGACCTGGGCTTGGATAACGTCCAATTTTATAGCCTGTCTTTTCAAAATTTCCTCCCAATTTCCTTTTCATATATTTTCAAATAACCCAATGAAAAAAAATATTTTTTACACCTGGAGTTTGCTAAAGTAGAACAGCGAGCAACTGCATTAAAAGAAATACGTTTGCCGCATGTGTAATACTTAATATATACTTTGTAGTTATATGTGAATATATCTTAGATGCTTGTCCACTTTGTTAAGTCTTTTGTGTGCTTTGGCATTTGTGTGGTAATTCATTTTACCAATAAAGGAGAATATTTGTAGCACAGGATTGAAATGAGGAGTTCTTGGTGCTCTCTGAGGCTTGGTTGCTTTCTCCCAGATGTTTCGTTACCCAAACTAGGCAACTCATTTTAAAATATCAATCTAAAAATAGCCAGGCTACCAGAAGAAATGTAAAATTAAAAATGAGTTCTTAAGTTTGGTTATATGTCTTTGGTCATTGACGATGCACTCATGGATTTTAACTTCTTCTGAGTCATATCTCTAAGGCTGCAGAACAGGCTCCACATAGCCACTTCTGTCCAGCTACCACAATAAAACTGAATGCCACATACGCCATCAAATACCAAATGAGCTTGAAGTCAATGCCTTGCCATTATTTCTTCTATTTCTACCATTTCTATTTTTTTTCAAACAAGGTTTTCAATTAAAGTGCTTCCTTAAATCATCCATATGATGCATTTGGAGGAAAAAAATAGAATCTAGAATAGAAGACAGAACATGTAAAGAACATGTAAAGAAAATTTAACCAAAGTTTTAGAAATAATTACACACAATGTGCTGTGGAAAGCAGTTGATCGTAAATAAAAATGCTACCACTCCAAGCAAGTTGTTCAGAATGCAGAATAGACTTAAGGGTGCCACTCCAGAACAGAAGCTGAGTAAACAATAAAACATAGCACCAAGTACTCGGAAGAAAATATTTGGAAGCCAACCAAAAGGAACTTCAAGAAAGTAATGCAGGTTGTCCTTGACTTACAGCCACTCATTTAGTAACTGTTAGATGTTATTACAGCACTAAAAATTCTTTATGACCAGCATCCCCATGGTCACATGATCAAAATGTAGATGGTTGGCAACTTGCATGTATTTATGATGATTGTATTAGAGTTTGCAGCATAAATTCAAGTCCAAAAAACACACAGATGACTGAATCAGCACTATAATTAACTTTTTTATAAAAATTATATGAGTAAAGATTACAATACCATTTGTAGCAGTGGTGGGATTCAAAACTTTTTTCTACTGGTTCTGTAGGCATGGCTTGATGGGAATGACAGGGGAAGGATACTACAAAATCCCATTCCCTCCCCACCCCACTAACCTGCTTTCCAGCTCCATTCACCAATGCAGGGCAACAAAAGAAGACACAGCTGATAAGCTGAAACTCCGGAAATTGAAAATAGATGGGAGTGGGGCTAGTCAGAAGTGGTATTTGCTGGTTCTCCAAACTACTCAAAATTTCTGCTACAGGTTCTCCAGAACTGGTCAGAACCTGCTGAATACCACCTCTGATTTGTAGATTCTTTCAATATAACAACACAAACAGCAAGCAGCAGCTCAGAGCAGATATCAATTTCAGCAAGCAAGCAAGACTAGAGCCACACCCAGGTCAGTTCTAGTTTCACTTTTCCACAGCATCTTCGACTTTGTCCCAGGACAAAATAATAAACTTAACATCTTCCTTTAGTGTTTGGCACCAAGTTAGTAAGCTTAATATTAACCAGGAAAAAAAATTGAATGTTTTCAATCGTATTTCACATGATATCTAGCTTTCAGATGGGCATTTTTTTTTAAAAAATATCCCTTTCTGTCTGCAATGTTTTACCTCTGCATTACGCTCACAGCATCCATGAGAGTCTGTCAAGAGTCATTATTTATAATGGTGGGATAAAAATGCAATAAAAGCAAACATGTCAATAAATACATAAATGTGTCCTCAACTCTTCAGAGCAAAGTGGCTGCATATAGAAGGGGATAATGGGAAAGCTCTTTGTTCATTGAAGGAAAATTGATATACAATTGGCTAGAATCAGCTGTGGTCTAGCAACCGCAGAGGCCTGGCTGACACAGAACACTAAAGCATAATGGGTGGGCCAGATAGGAACATCTTAGCTTAACCGGTGGGAACCCAACTCACTTCTTTAAGTCAAGCCAAATCATGCTTTGAATCACATGTGGTTTCAAATTCAAATAACATTTTGGGCTTCCAAACTTAAATTAAGCAAATAGACCAACATTCCAAACTAATTCTTGTTTCCTTGACGCAATAATCTTTAGCAATCTCAAAAGTTGATCTTATGGAAATTACAGACACTGAAAGAAATACTAACTCCTTTGATTAGAGGAAAGACACTGTCTGACTGGAAACCTCTGATAAGTTTTTGTGTAAAAATGAAAAAGAAAATGAACTTGTGATTTATAGTTTTGATGATTAGAGAAGATTGATTATAGAAAGGAGAGTAATATGATGTAATTTTAGACAGGAGTTAAAATAAATTTGGACTTATAATTGCTGTGAAAAACATCAGTAGTTCTTTTTCTTTTCTCTCTCTGTTTACTTTTTTTTTTGTTGATTTCTGTTGTTAGTATTATGTAAACTTTTTCTTTAATAAAAATCATTTTTTAAAAAAGGAGACAATAGACACTTATCTCATAAACTCTAACATATAAACTTCCTATGTTGGGAAAAATGATTCAAGCAAAATAGGTGAGTACTGATTCATCGGAGCTCACGTTCCTATATTTCAGGTTCATTTTAGGATAGTTTTTTAAACCTATAATGATAAAAATGTATTGCAATTTTATTTTATTTCTTCTCTGGAGTAAATCCTAAAGTACTTAAAAGTATTCAAAGATTAATATTTATTTTCAGTTCTTGTTTATTATAATCTGCGGATATTGCTTCTTGCCAACAAAGACAGAAGTGAAAGGTAGAAGATATGCCAGGCTTACAAATATGACCTATAACTCCATTGTAATTTGTAACCAGTAATTAACTTTTTAATCTAAAGCTATTAAATCTGAGATGCACAAATCTGTATGACCAATAGACCAGCAGCAAATGATTAATTTGCTATAGCATATGAAAGAAAAAAAGGAGAGGATCTTTAAAAAACTTATCTGAGTAAATGAACCATTATATATGTTTGTGGCTTCCAGGGATATTTTAATTTATATGTCTTCATGCTAGCTTTGTCTAATACATTTTAAATTAATTAGGAAAATGGAACATGAGATGGAATACTGAAAACTGTCATTGGACATTAGGACCATTTTGTTTTATGGATTTAGACTTCCCTGCAGTGCTCTGCTTATGTAATCCATTAGTAAATCTGTTTCACAGGACTGCATGCGATGCATTGACTTGCCCTCTGTTTGGGATACAAGAACTTATCCCAGAGATGGTTCTTTTGTTAACTAATTTCTTTTGTTGTTAGAGAGGGGAGAGGAGAAGACTGCCTTGGTCAACCCACCCAGGATTGTAAAACTATCACCAAGGTGGGATCTTCTAGTGACTGAGATAATTGAGCAACTTTATAGGACTGAAGCTAGGTATACTAGATTTGGGCTGAAACTTATGGATGCCTGCTAAATTGATTCATTCATTATGGTATGCTAATGCTACGTTATATTAAATAAATGATGAAAGCTATAAATCATAATTTATAAATTACGATGGCTGAGATCATAAAAACATGCCAAGCCAAACCACTTTGGGCACAGTATGTCATTTAGACCTAGAGGGCCACTGGCGGACAGTTTTTGCTTTCTTCTGGTCCACATTTTTAAAGCTCAGAGTCACATGGTTGTAATCTTTTAGTTAGAAGAATTCAGACACATGTGCATTGAACTAAATAAATTAGCTATATAACTGGAAATATGGATATAGGAAACTATCTTCTGTTGAGACACATGTGTGATGCATCTAGTCCATGACCTACCAGGTTGACTGGAATTACTAATTGCTAGAGATGTTGAGCAAAAAGGTTGATTTGTTTCTAACATTGTTCCTTCAATTCTATGTGTTCCAATCCTAAAACATGTTTTTCAAAATAAGAAATAAATGAGTTTACCAACTGAAGACAGAAGGGTTGGAATATCTATATTTTATTGGTAAAAAAATATATCCAAAGGGTAAAAAATTCCAGGGAGTCAGTAATGTAATTTTTCTTTGGAGGCTAAAATTACAATAGAGCAGTTTCTCAATTAAGGAATTCTGGAAGTTGAAATCCATACATCATAAAGTTGCTGAAGTTGAAAAACACTACACTGTAGAACAACACTTTGTAATACTTTCCTCAATTACAAACACAAGCAAAACTGAAGGAAACAGTATTCTTAGAGGGTGTCTTAGGGAGAAAAAGATTCAGAATAATATTCAGAATTGTCAAAATTTATTATCATGATTCAGAATGAGAGAAAATCTATGCATTCCAGCAAGAATCTCTTGATAACAGATAACATAATCAGAGTTGGAAGGGACCTTGTAGGTCATCTAGTCCAATCCCCTGCTCGGGAGACCCTACACCATTTCTGACAAATGGCAGTCCAGTCTCTTCTTGAAAGTCTCAAGTGATGGTGCTCCCACAACTTCCGAGGGCAAGCCGTTCTATAGGTTGATTGTTCTCACTGTCAGAAAGTTTCTCCTCATTTCCAGGTTAAATCCAGGCTGATGGTGTTTCTTTTTTCATTCCTTTTCTCAAATTATGTCTACAAGCACACATATGCTGCCTTTGCAGTGAACTAGAAATTAGCTAAGTTTATGTTAGAATAATATATCATGCAAATCCCCCTTTTGTTATTTTATGGTTTAGTGTATTGTTGCAGATCCTAAGAACAGGATTGAGTAAGCCCTGGTTATTAAGGAAGGATAAGTATTTATTCTGACACTACCGCATACTATTGATCATGATTGTATTAATGGTTAACTTATTTTGTATGCATGTTTGATTGTGATCTCACAATGTCTCATTGCTCCCAAGATATTTTTTTTCCTTTACTATAATCATTTTCTTTCTTTTCTATTTTTTGTTCCTTATCTCTTTTCCGCACTTTCTTTTTTAATTCTTTTTAGTTTTCATCTTCTTAACTGTAATGTTTAATTACATTGTTATTATAAATCACAAAACCATTATAAAAAGCAACAACAATGTGATGTAGATTGGACTGGACCAAAAGTCATCCAGCTGCTTTCTTGTCTTGAAAGTGAGTCATAGAATTGTCTCCTGATTTTCATCCTGGCACTTAATTACTAAAAAAGACTGGCTATTTGAGTTATTAAGGTTTTACTGTGAAAAATGGGTAGATGGCTAATTGTTTCCACTTCACATGTGCACATGTGAAACTAAAAAGCATTAGCTCTATATGATAGCTGGTGCTTAAATTTAGATATCACACTAAGTTGATATTTCCTAGTTCATTTTACCTGCTTGCGTGAAGTAAAATAGAATAAAAGCAGAGCACTTGATGGGAATAAGTCTCTCAATCAAAAATGCTGACAGGCTGTCATGTGTTAGTGATCTATTAGCACCCAGCAATGAAACATCTGGTGTCTATCTTGAGCTGTGATCTATTTAAAAAAACAAAGAATGGATGCTGTTCTTAAATGCAAAAAGGGCTGACATTTCAATGAATCCTGTACTCTGTGTGTTCATCCCCTTCCCCAAATTGTTAAAAATGTGGATATTTGGATATTCTTAATGCAATACTACTCAATTTACTTTGTTGCAGAATGTAATTGAGTTTAAGCATTCAGCACATAAGCTTTGGAACAATAGGATCCAAGGAACTTTTAAAATGTGTATTGCAATGCTACACTTTTTTGGTGCCTTAAAATACTTAGTGATTGTTTTTAAAAAAAAAGCCCTACAGTATTATGAGGCTTTTGAAGTATGCTGGTATCCATTAACAACTCAGCATTTGCCAATCTAGCTTCCTCTCACATTATCTACACAGTTATTTGATTTCATTTTTTCTTTCAGTCTGGAGTGAAGAAATGAATTTAGTTTAACATTTAGAACAGCTCGTTGAAAAGTGCAGGTTTCTAATTGTAGATTTGAAGGAGGGATACTATCTATTTGGGGCAATTAAAATGGCTTAATGTTTATTTAGCCATTTCTGTAATTTGATATGTAATATTTAATGGAATCTAACTTTTACTTGGGACAGCTTATTTCTGGAATAAAAATGTCTCAGTTCTGATTATTAAAAATCTGCCATAGAAAGCTAACCAGGCCATACTGAATAAAACATGTACTGTGTTTTCTTTACATTTGCCTGAGACTTCTGCAAAAATCACATTTAAACTTTACCCCTATCATGGTGTTTGTAGGATTTGTAGGCATCTGTCAAAAATCTAATGTAGAAATATCAATTCCCAAGGAAACCATATCATGTAAGTAAATATACTTCTACTTCAATTAAAATATATTACATGCTAAGGTCATCCTATGTATAACTTAAAAGGCAAATGTGATTTTGCTATTGTAAATATTATTGTCAAATAATTATATCTAAATGGAAATAGTTTTCTTTAAAACAAAACTGAAAAATTACAAATAAAGAGGTATATCATTTTGGCAGTCAATAGTTAAAATGTATATATAGTTATCTAATGTAATTATTATTCAGGTAGAAATATGTTTGTGGAGTTTTCAGTGATCTTTGAGTTTGGTAATTTTCTTGCAGACATGATAATATTATTACCTAGCTGGGTAATGAAATGTCTCCAAATAAACAACTAAGCTCAGAGAGCACCAAAAACTCCACAGTTCAATATTCAACTACAAATAATGCCTTCTGTTGGTTACATACATATTTCTTATACATTTATATAGCTATATATTTTAATGAATTTTATTTTGTAAAAAATGAGTCCCATATTTAATTTTATTTGTCCATACAAAGTTTACATCTGTAGGCAATGCACTCATGGGTGCCAAATACAATGTTATAAATATGCAATATTCTGTCAGTACAGTGTATTCCAGTTTATTGTGGGATTTTCTCTGTGCAAATAAATGTCACAGTATATATTTATTCTATCAGTACCTGGTGTTTTGCATCAACAAAAGGAACAATAGGAATTCATCCTGCAAAGTTATCAGTGCCAAAAACCAGAATAACATTTAAATGGATTCAGTTTTTTCAGTATGTAGGTTAAAAGAGGCCATCACCAAAACCACTTTTTATATATACATAAGCCTGAGTCAATTTCCAGTAGAAAAATATAGTTATTGCCAAATGATAGCAAATGAATGTTCACTGAGCAGTGATTTAAAGTACTTGCACTTTGCATAGCAACTTTTCTATGTGCTATTTGCATTTTCTAATTTTTCCTTTCTTTCCTTTCTTTCCTTTTCTTCATATATTTTAAAAATATTTTAATATTGTCATGAAAATTGTACAGAAAAATATGCCTGGAGAAAGGTGTTTGATTTATTGGAGGATTCCAGAATCTTAATAGTTTGAGATACCCTAGTTTATTTAATAACCATGATTAAAACATGATTTATCAAGAAGATGGGTTTGATTTTTTTTTTAATATAAATTTTATTTGGGTTTTCACAAAAACATAATACAAATGAAACATCTTTTCTTTGAGAATAGCATGATTTTGGGTTATCACTTCTTCATATAGACATAAACTCAATTTCAGATTGAACTTTGTGTTCTATTCTATATCTTATTACTATTTTAACATTTTCTCCATAATTTTTCCCCTCCCTTGGTTTTCTCAACTTTATTTTTAATTGTTTCATATCTAAATTCAATTACATATTTTTTTCTAAGTTTCAATGTCCTTCCAATCATAATATTTATACTTTTGTCTGTCCTGTTTCAATTTCATATTATCTTTTCTCATTAAACAAATTTTCCCCTGTAGTTACCAATTGGAGTATAACAATTTTTTTATCTTTTAATTTTATCCATTCAACTCTTATTTAAACTTCAATTTATGCCTTTAAAATTATAACATTCAATATAGTACATCACTTCCAATCAAATTCTGCTTGGTACATTCTTAAAATACACACTATGTTCTTAAATATAAAATACACACTATGTTCTCAAATATATGTATATATATATATGTGTTTGTGTGTGTGGTGTGTCTGTGTGTCTGTGTGTGTGCTGTTCAGCTTCCTTCGGGTATTATCCCATGGCGTAGTTGTGCTTTTAAAGTTGTAGCAATGTTTCAGCAGAATCTCATCTGCCATCATCAGGCTTCTGTATTGAGTTTGTATGTGAGTCAGGCTATCACAACCGTTAGTTTTCAATTTGAGGCTAGCCTACTGTTGTCCCAGGATGGTTTTTTCTGCATCCTGATTGGTTGGGAGTCTTGGTCTATGCTTATTGGTCTTGGAGTTTGTTTGATTGGTATTTCTGGTTTCTTCTGTCTGTTTTGTGGCTTTGATTGGTTGGCAACACTGTGTTCCTGTGTTGGAGGCTTTCAGTGCAGCTTGGCTTCGTGTGAAAGGACGGCTATTATCTATTAGGAAGCTTGGTTTCATCTGGGTGCCTGGTGGGGGTGTGTTTGAGCTGGAGGTATCAGGGGGAGTCTGTTTGTGCCCAGGTGTTTGCCTGGCTTGGGTGTGGAGATCTTTCTATTTGAGAGTGCAGGCTTCCAAATGATTGACAGTCTGCTGGAATCATCTCTTCTATTCATGCTTTCAGGTCTTTTTTCAATCTCTATGGCTTCTCTGATGATTCTGTGGCTGAGGTTTTCTATACTGGCTAGGGTTTTGGTGCCATTGAAGTTGATGTTATGACCTGTGGCTTTCATGTGTTGGACTAGTGAGGAAGTATGTTCCAGCTTTTTTACTGCATTTTTGTGTTCATCAATCAAAGCCACAAAACAGACAGAAGAAACCAGAAACACCAATCAAACAAACTCCCAGACCAATAAGCACAGACCAAGACTCCCAACCAATCAGGATGTAGAAAAAACTATCCTGGGATAACAGTAGGCTAGCCTCAAATTTAAAACTAATGGCTGTGATAGCCTGACCCACATACGAACTCAATACAGAAGCCTGATGATGGCAGATGAAATTCTGCTGAAACATTGCTACAACTTTAAAAGCACAAGTACAATGACATGGGATAATACCCGAAGGAAGCTGAATAGCATATAGTGAGGAGGTGTGTTCCAGCTTTTTTACTGCATTTTTGTGTTCATTTGGCGGGTACTTATTCTTCTATTGGTCTGTCCAATGTATGTGGCCGGGCATGATGTACAGGGAATTTCGTATATGCCTTGGTTTTCCAGGTCAATTTTCTCTTTGGGGTTTCTCAGGATGGCTGCTATTTTTTTTGTCTGTTTTCAATCTCTATGGCTTTTCTGATGATTCTGTGGCTGGGGTTTTCTATAGTGGCTAGGGTAATAAGACACATATAAAGACTGAACTATGCACCCTGACTGAAGTATTGACAGCCAATGGCTTCCAAAAAAACAAAATCACCAACTTGATCCACAAAAACACACCAAGACATAACAGAGACCTAGAAGACCAACAGACCTATGGAACAGCTGTCTTGCCCTACATAAGAGGTACTACAGATAAAATCAGTAAGATACTACACAGGCATCACATCAAGACTGCCTTCAAAACAGACAAAAAAATAGCAGCCATCCTGAGAAACCCCAAAGACAAAATTGACCTGGAAAACCAAGGCATATATGAAATTCCCTGTACATCATGCCCAGCCACATACATTGGACAGACCAACTGAAGAATAAGTACCCGCCTAGATGAACACAAAAATGCAGTAAAAAAGCTGGAACACACCTCCTCACTTGTCGAACACACCTCCTCACTTGTCCAACACATGAAAACCACAGGTCACAACATCAACTTCAATGGCACTAAAACCCTAGCCACTATAGAAAACCCCAACCACAGAATCATCAGAGAAGCCATAGAGATTGAAAAAAGACCTGAAAGCTTGAATAGAAGAGATGATTCCACCAGACTGTCAATCATTTGGAAACCTGCACTCTCAAATAGAAAGATTTCCACACCACAAAACAGACAAACACCTGAGCACAGACAGACTCCCTCTGATGCCTCCAACTCAAACACCCCCCACCAGGCACCCAGGTGAAACCTAGCTTGCTAATGAATAGCAGCCGTCCTTTCACACGAAGCCAAGCTGCACTGAAAGCCTCCAACACAGGAACAGAGTGTTGCCAGCCAATCAAAGCCACAAAACAGACAGAAGAAACCAGAAACACCAATCAATCAAACTCCAAGTCCAGTGAACACAGACCCAGGCTTCTAGCCAATCAGAATGGACCAGCCTCGAATTTGAAACCAGGAGCTGTGGGACCCACATCCATACAGAAGCCTGATGATGGCAGATGGGATTCTGCTGAAACATTGCTACAACTTTAACAGCACTACAATATATAGTATGTATGTATGTATGTATGTATGTATGTATGTATGTATGTATGTATATATTTATATTTATTTATTCGGGTTTATTCGAGAAGCACTCCAAGAAGCACAAAGCCAAAGACACAAGCCTGAAGATGATGAATGAGACTTCATCGAAACGTCGCCTAGATACTTCCAATTTTACGCGGGAGAAAACCCAAACAACCAAAGATCCACGTACAAATACCTGCGAAAACCTCAGAAAACATTTATGTATGTATGTATGTATGTATGTATGTATGTATGTATGTATGTATATATAAAAAACAATAGTAAATAAAACATTCCATTCCAATTTAATTATATCATTAATATTAGTTAGAATCTTAATATCTTTAACACCTCTTTTCAGTTGAATATCATACTTCCTTGTGAACACATAAACTTTCCATGATTAATTTTTCCCCATATTTCTCTTACTTATCTTTTTATAAATCATTACTAATAATTAAAATGTTCCCATCCTTTCCTAATTTCATTCTCTCATTCCCTTTATTTCATTTATTTATTAACAAACATTCCACTGGATTACAATAAGAATTTTATCCATCGTTTTAATCATATATTGTTTCATATTTTCTAAAATTATTTTATTTCTAATATAACAGTACTATCTTATGTACCTTTGCAGAATTCCTTTTTCAGTTAAATTTTCACCTATTATCTCTAAATAGGCCTATACTTTCAATCCTTATACATTTTCCGTGTTTCTCTGTATCTTGTTTCTGCCTTTTATAACTTCTTTCCTTTCTTTCTTCTCCCTCTTCTTCTCCCTCCCCTTTTTGCCCCTTGTCTCTCTACTTCTAACTCTCTCTTCTGTGATCCTCTCTTCTGTTGCTTCTTAATATTGTTATTATTTTTCAAACTATTCTTTTTTTTTTGGTTTGGTTTTTTCTAATCTTAAATTTTTCACTCTCCTTCCTTTTCTTTCTTTTCCCCATATAAAATTACTTGATCATTAAAGATGGTTTCTTCTTTGTCCCAACCTTCTTGTTCTATCAGCATTTATTTTTGTTTCTCATAGTTCCAGATTTCCATTTCTAAAAATTGAAATTCGAAGCCAAAAGAACCTCTTCCTTCTTATGCATCTTCTTTCTGTTTTTTAAGTTCCATTTTCAGTTCTTCTAAAAGTGATGCCATTTTAAACACTTTTAAACAACCTCCTGATTTATTTTAGTTATTTAAATCCAATAGCGAAAAATCACCAAGTAATCCAAATAATCCAAAGCTGTTTCTTCTTGCTTCTTTTTTCCACTTTGTCTTCCTGGGGTTCTATTATTTTGTTACAAAGTTTCAGTTAGAATGTATCTTTTAGAAATCTTGTTAACGTTTCACTATAAGTTTCTTTTAGTTCCAGGCAGTCTCCTCCATTTTTCCAGATCCCGCCCTTTTATTCTTTCCTTTTCTGTCCTTTCCTGCTTTTAAAGGTTTTTGAGTATCCAAAAGTTTTTATTATCCCTTTGACATTTTATTTTCAGCTTAAATGCCTATTGATGTCAAAGTGGATTTTTGTCAGTTTCTTACTTAAATCTCTTAGCTGTCAGTATAAGGAAGGGAAGAAAAAAAGAAGCCAAATCCTTTCCCTTCCCTCTCTCCTTCGCTGCTTCAAAGTTTTCTTTGGGAACAATGTTAATTTTCATAGTTCAAATTCCAGGGTACCTTACATTGTTGCTTTTTCAGTTTAACCCAGTCAACCAAAACTTTCTCTTCTTATCTTCCTCCTGTACATTCTTTTCTGGTCGAGTTCTTCTTTGAGGTGGCCATTTCTGACCACTGCTGCAACCACCTTCGGGAAAGGGAATAATTGCCAGCTGAGGAGGAGAGATGCGGTTCTCCTCGACCCTGCTGGAGGTCTCCCCCTCTTCACCACCTCTACGGGGTGACTTAGCCCCAAATCCAGACGGCTCGGGGTGCTCCGGCGGTGAGCACAGATCAAAACCACGCACAATCACAGATTTCGGTCCGTTGCTGAAGAAGCTCAAACCGGAAGTCCAAGATGGGTTTGATTAATAGGTATGCAGGTAATGAGTGTATTTATTTACTCGGTCCTTACCAACTGACTAGATGGACAGTGGTAAATTAGAAGCCATTGTTGATAAGAGTAGATACTACATGTCTGTTTCCTCATTTCCACAATGTACAGAAGACTTGCAAGTAAAACTTTGGCAATATACTAAAATGAACAAATACTCAGTGTCCTTGCAACTGCTAAAAGCCATAGGAATCCTGTTGGCAGCAAAATCTGGCAGTTTCAAAACAATTGTAAATCAATATTTCAAACTGTAAATTTCCTTCCATTGACCAAAGTGGTACAACATTAATCTATATACTATTAAAACCTTTGTGTCTGTAATCTTTACCTGGATGAAACAGTGCATCAAAGGGCAAAGTTTTTGTGACCAATGGTAACTCAAATGGGCTAATTTACAGAATTTGTATCCAAAATCTGGGAGCTACAATTCCTGATATAAAATTCCTGATTTTATGATATAAAAATGATAAAATTTTATGGAAAAATACAAAGTGTCATGAAACATTTCCTGTGTTAACTGCTAAGGTAACAAGAGTTACCTTCAAGGTAGATACATCTCGGAATATCTCCTGAATTTTTAAGAATTTTTCCAATATGTTAAAAACTCTGTCTAAAAACTATTGAAGGCATTGAGGAATCTGATAAAAGAAATTCATCAAAAAAACAATTCAGTGGATCTTGGGTTGTCTAGTACAGGAAGTCCTCAACTAGCAACCACATCTGTTGCTAAGTGAGACATTTGATAAGTTAGTTTTGTCCCATTTTACAACCTTTCTTGCCACAGGTGTTAAGTGAATCACTGCAGTTTTTAAGTTAGTAACACAATTGTTAAGTGAATTTGGGTTCCCTATTAAAGTTGCTCCTCAGAAGGTTGCAAAAAGTGATCACCTTACTTGCAATCTTCATATATATGAGTCAATTGCCAAGTCAATTGAATTTTAATCACATGACCGACCACAGGGATGCTATGGTGATCCTATGTGTGGGAAATGGTCATAAGTCACTTTTTTCAGTGCCCTTGTAAATTTGAACAGTCACTAAATGAACTGTTATAAGTCGAGGACTATCTGTACTTCATTATATTCATAGTATAAGCAAGTTAGAGCAGAGGTTGACTTGCTTATATAAATTCATATATGGTGGTTATACTTCAAAGCTTTTAATAATTTTGTTCAAATATAATATTCACTTTTCTTGTGAATTCAACAATAATCCAGAGGAGAAGAAAAATTGAGTGCATGAAAAACAATGCATAAATTTCAAAGAAGCATGATTATAGTTTTTATACACTAGAGAGGCTGACATGACTGTTCCCTTGCCATGAGGAAATGATAAGATGTAATGAGTTTAATTTGTAGTTGTATATATTTCAGCTGGAGGTTAAAAGTAACTTCCTAACTGGAGATAAGAGAAGGTGGGACAAAGTGTCTGTACACCACCAATCACAAAAAACTATTATTCCAAGAATGCTACTGAGGAATCTATGTCTTTCATCTCCTTCATTCCAAAGACAGTGCTTAAATTAATTGTCCACATTGGGTCATTTTCTCTGCTTGTCTTTCAGATAGCTAGGCTCCCTATTAACTATGGCATAACTAGTGTATTTCTTATTGTATATAGGGGTAGATAATGACTTAGGAGGATTATGGATTTCTTGAAAAGCAAGCATATTGAATATCTAGGGCAAGCATTCTGCAAATGAAAAAAATAGTTTTTATTTTGAATTAATCTTCATATTTACAGATCATCTTTGACTTTCAATATGACTATTTGTTTAATAACCATCCAGAATTATAGTGGTTCTGAAAAAGAGTTATGATCATCACAGTGGCCCTGTAGTTTACATGATCAGAATTTAAGTCCTTGGCAATCAGCATGTCTTTAGGATTTTGTAGGTTATAGTTCAATTACGGTTGTAAATTAAGGATTATCTGTATATGATTCTCCATCTCACAGTCAAGTGACTCTGGACAACATAACAAGAAGTTCATGCAATTTGTGGTTTGATTTTGCTTCCCAACCCTTCAAGATTATTTGAATTATTATTCTCAGGAATATCCACCAGCAGAGTACACAAATATAATGGAGGTTGTAATCTGAAATTTCTGCAAAGTATCTACGCTGGGGTAGATTTATATAATGTTTTTTTTCCCAATATGGTTCACAAATTTGCATCTCTTTGTAAAAAGGAGACAGAATTCATGGGAGAACAAATAAACCTCAGGATTTTTAACAAATAAGGATTGCTTGGAGGCACTTCGCACGCAATAGCTCCAGATTTTCAGCTCGCTCGCTCTCTTTTTAATATGAGGAAACAAGGTTACTAGAACAAGGTTGATGCAGTCATATTGATTTTCTGGCCTTGGTGTATTTCATGGATGCTTATTGTGTTTCTTAAGCCACAGTCCATCTTACCCAATCTAAAATTATCCTCTCTGCTGCCACCTAGACATTGCCACATCGCTGCCTATGGAGTTAACAAGAAATTTGAATAAAGAAACTTAAAATTTTTCATTTTAAATATTTTTAGAGCTGAATATAACAAGAGGAAAATAACTGTAATCTGTAAAACACAGAGATGTTGTATTAAAATGACAACTCAAATCATCTCTGCTGATAGAGTATGCCACGCATAGAGTGCTACCTCTTTTGATTGGGGTGGCTGTATCAAATTTATTGGTTGGTTTCCCCCCTTCCCCAGCCCAATTTAGCAGAGGCTCATTATTGCAGATTGTGAGCAGTTGCTAATTATACCATTTATATTGTTTCAATGAGAGCAAGTTTGGTGTCGTGTTGAAAGGCGCTGAGGGATTTATCATTTTTAATTCTGCCTTAGGCACAGAAGCCAGCTGGGGAATCTCTCAGCTCTTAGAAGAAAAATGTTGCCAAGAAAACTGGGTGGCCTTGCCCAGTTTTTGCCAGAAGTTAAAACTGTCTCAAAGGTGTAGGAACTGAAGAATAATGAGGAATGTTTCAATAATTATTGCACTTCCTTTCACCATTAATGAATAGTATTTCCTAACATGGCATTGTTCAAATGTACTGGAATTACAACCCATAGAATTCTGTCATCATAGTTTCAACATATCTTGAGTTTATCAAATTGAGGTGGTGTTTTCTTAACCTCAGAAGATGGGTGAATTTCAACCCACATAATTCCCTAGCCAGACATGTCCACACATCTTAAAATTGTAGACATTGAGTTGAGAGAAGATTTGTTCATGGTATTCATTTCTCCATTTTTTACTCTAGGTCTTTATGATTGCAAACCACCATGCGGTACTTTCTTTCTTTTTTTTCTTTCTGATCTTAGTCAGTACTTTTGAGATGAACTGTTAGGTAAACACATATAATGAATATTCTGTTTACCAAATGTTGCTGCTGCATATATCTGTACAATCTATCTTCTGACATTACATCTATTATGTCTCATGTCACCTTTCTTAAAATTGCAATGTTTGTGAATTAAAAAGCAATGTTTATCTTTGTATTGAAGATAGCCTTTCAGATGTGAGATGTTGCTAGCGATCAAAAAGCATGTGGGGATCTCTCATTGACTCACCACCCCCATACAGCACAAGAATTTCAGTGAATTTTGTAATTTATAATTTCTCCTTCTGTTGAGATGGGCAAAATGCAGAAAGGATAGAAAAAATATATTGTGCATTCTTTTCAGATATACAGCATTCAAACATTTTCTGTTAACATTGTTCTTTTGTTTTTAAAATTTGAATGATTGCCTCTTGAAATCTTTACACTGTATATAGCATTTTATATAGTAGGCAACTGTTTTAACTGGATTTAACAGTTTTAACTAATATTTCATTTGAATTGCAGATACCAGCTCTTTCTGTCCGTAATTCCTCTTTGTACATGCAATTGTTAATGCATTTCTGTGTTTAGAATGTGTTTTTCTTTAGGTTCATGTGTCTTGTTATTAATTTTTAATTTGTACGTTTGCCAGTAGAGCAATGATCAGTATTTAAGAAGCTATAAAAAGAGACAGATCCCTCTCTGGAAAATTCACAATTGAAAACAGATGCTTAATTCCCCAAAGACCAGTCAGCGTGGTCATGGAAGGGTTAGAGGATACACCAGCCAGGAAGTGCTGGAAGAATGTCATTGTTTTTCCTAAAATAGAGCATATCAGCAGCACAAAACTTGACCTCACCCAAATGTCACAAAATTTAGGATTAGGTAGTGATGAAACTTTATAATCATGTTCTCCACCCAAACAGATGGCACAGTAAACACACATGATTAACAATTAATATGCCCTCCACAAAGATGAAGAGCTGAATGTTAAAGAGTAAAAACTGGTGATTGAGATTTTATATCTGGTTGATAGTTTTGGTTCTGTGAACATTCTTATTTTCCTTGGCTGATGAGTGGGAAAGAAGGATGCATGAGCCCTACACTGCGGCTCAAAAATTTCACATTCCTGCATAAATAGGGGAGTTAATTGAATTATTGTCCATAGTGAGAAGCATGTATGATACGTAGCCATCAGAACAGATGGGTTCAGCAATCAACAGAACATTAAGTGTCTTTTGGAAAGCAGGATGTGATTGCCGCTGCTGCCAGCAAGCTTGATCAGCCATCACCAAGGAATATTGAAAGCTGCCAAGAAACCCAACAGGAGATGTGGAGATTTAAATTCAGGCCCATTTGCAACGCGAGAGAGAGACAGTTCTTATGAGCATGTCAGAAAAAGAGTTATAATGCAGTATCATCTTATCTTTTTAGAGCAGATCCCTGAAACATCAAATTTTATATGAGGTTGGTCAGAGATGTGAGCTAAAAACAGAGATACTGCTTTAATGTATGGCAAAACCCAACCCTCTAACATCTTCTTTGACCAAGCAAACTTAGGTAGAATGTCAGATAGATAAAAACTATCCTGATTCTGAGATTTAGGGCAGGTGTGACTTTTTTAATTTTATTTTTGTTGCAGCAGTGAATGGGTTTTTGTGCTTTTATTCCAGCCCAAGAGTAGTAGTGAGGGAATGTCTGTGATATATGAGATATTCCAGTTTCATTCCAAAACAATGTTTCCAAATCCTCCAATTTTGATGGAGTCTAGCTCCCAGAATTCTCATTAATGATCATGCCAGTTGGAGAATTCTGGAGTTTGAAGTCCCTACCCAAAATTGTTAAAGCTGTGGAAGAGTAGCTTAGAATAATTAAGGAGTTCTTAAAATGGTAGCTAACCACGTTTTCCAATTTTTGTTGCATTGTTGCTGAGTTTTGATAACTTGATGGACTCCTGGACAACTTTAAAGAACTTTGGGCCTTGGGTTTCTCATCTGTATGGCTGGACACAATGAGAATATGTGAACATAAAAAGTACTTTCTGAAAAACATTAAGTCTCCTTGTTTTTCAATATTCCCCTTTTCTTGTCCCCTGGGATTTACCCAAATTGATGATCTATGACCATTTGATGCTGAGACTTGGAGATGCGCTTTGGTGTCCAGTAGGGGTAAAAGCACCAGAGTAGAAATCAGGAGACCAGAGGTACTATTCTTGCCTAAGACACAAACCTAGCTGGGTAACCTTTTGCCAGTTGTTCCCTCTTAGCCTAGAAACCACTTCTGAACATATTGCTCCCTCCCTCCAAAATCGCCAACCCTGTATGGATTTGATTCTTCCTGTTAACAGGAGTCAAGAAAGACTTCAAGGCACACTCACAAAATGCTCTAAAAGGCCTTTTCCCTAATTTATATTTTAAGTCACATAAATTAAAAGTATGCTCCTAAATCTGCTCCCAAATCATAAAACAAAACTTTACAACAGTTCCTTGATTAGTCAACTCATGCAATTAAAAATTTCCCATTTGTATATATTTTTATATTTCTATATTTCTAACTTGCCTTTCTCTCACCATGCAAGTCAGAATCTCTTTTATTAATATTCTCAATTGATCTGTTTAGTTTCAAAGACCACCACCTCATAGTGCCTTCAAATTACATTCTGGGACCTAAAATATAACCGGAAATCTGTGAATCTTTGAAATTCAAAGTTGGTGGGTATTTCCTTTGTCCTGGGTCTATCGTTGTGTTGCAACAGAGGGCAGCTTGGTTAGTAAAAATTCTCATGGGGACTTTTGTGTATTAATATAGCTTTTTATTCTGGATAAAATGTAGTGGTAAAAAGTAATGACTGAGCAAGAGTATCCCAATTGTAATTAATAAAAGAATTTGAAGGGTTTTTTAGTTATGTGTTTTAAAACAATGTAATCTCTAGGCAAGTGAAAAGAAGCAAGTTATGAGTTTTTAGACAGAATTTTAAAATTAATTTGCTGGAAACTAATAATGTCTTGTTACTCTCTTTGGGATTTTGAAGTAATACAGAAGTAAATTCTTATTTTTCAAAAAAAATCATCATTCATTATATCTGCTGAGAGATTCTTCTGTTTTTACTCATGAAGAAGTTTCTTCTAAAAATATATGAGAAATACTATGATTTTTTCATAACTCTGATGTTTCCCACAGAAAAGCTATAATAACTTCACAAGAGGCAGTTTAATATATTCACCAGAGGGCCATCAGACTGAATAAACCAATGATATATATTTTTAAAAGGTTTTGGAACCTCTTAAAAATAAATAATAAATATTTTTCTGTTTTAAAGTGGTTTCTTTAATTGCAATTCACATGGATTTTTGCAAATGTACAGCATGGAATAATTAGTCCTGGGCACATCCTGTATTTTTTTCCTATACAATACACAATATTATACAATACTGGAATACACAATATCATTCCAATTATCAATAGTTTTACCACTGTGCGTTAGGTGAACTTTTCAGAAGAAATCTATGGAAAAGCTTAGTTTTTAAACCCATTAATCTGTTGAACTCTGTTCTGTAAACAGTTATCTAACAAAGGCAGTTCTGGCAAACTATATTGCATGTTAAATATACCTTGTTGGTGTCATGGAATATAGTTGCATAAGGGAGAACCATCTGAAGGCTTTTCATATTGTATCTTGCATTTAATATTATTTAAATATTAAATTCTTTCAATATTTAAATTCTTGCACTTAATTATCAATACGATTGATAATTGTATCTTGCATTTATTTAGTAAATGGGAGGCTTGGATATAGTTCATGGAGTTCTTGAGTTTTTGCAACTGTCTAGGAAGTCTGGGACATCAACACATGTTGTTTTATTAGGCAAAGTGAAGGAGTTCATACCTCACACAAACCATAATGTAGCTGGTTTGGTTTTGGTTAGAATCAGAATATCCTTGACCAATGGCCATGAAGCCTCTGTTTAAACAACACCAGCAAAGACAATTAGCTGGAGAGGCTTGATGCTTTTTTGAACAACTGTTATTTTTTTCTCCTTTTCCAGACTAAGCGTTGAAAATGTTCCAGTGGTTTATTCATTTCTTCTAAGTTTTTCCTTCCAGGTGCCTTATCAGCTGCTGTCCTCTGGACAACCTCCAGCTTTTCAACATCTTATTTAAATGCTGCAGAATGAGTATTTCAGGCTTAATCTGACCAACCCAGAATCAAGATCTTTATTTGATCTTAACAGAATAACTGAGTTGGAAAGAATCTTGGAAGTCTTCTAATTCAACCATCTTACACAGAGTCTGTCTATATGGTTTCAGACATATGACTTTCCAGTCTCTTCTTCAAAACCTCTGTGCATCTCTAACTCCAATTCCATGTGTTCATATGTCAAAACTACTCATATCTAAGTACAGCAAAGTGCTTTGTGTTATATTTCCCCACAACATCAATCTCACAAGATATGTTGGGCTAAGAGTGAGATGTGGCTGGGTTAAGAGTGAGAGAGCTTGGCTACCAAACTCACTTAGTATATCTCTGCAGCTTACTTTGCATAAGATCCAGATAGTTCTATTTGTATTCCAACATTTTTTACCATCCCCATCGTGCTGGTTTTCATTCTGTTCTTCTATCCTTGTGCTTCCCACAAATTTGATAATCTTATTTTCTAACTCTTCATCCAAATCACTCTTCAGTCTGTAAAATGCTCTTCAGTCTGTAAAATGCTGTGGGATCTAGGACAGGACAGATAATCCTTGACATAGAGATAATCCTTGATAGTCCTTGGCCACGATGAGCCCACAATTTCCATTGTTAAACAAGGCAGTTAGATGAGTAAGACCCCATTTTATGTCTTTTTTTGCCATAGTTGTTAAGCAATTCACTACAGTTGTTAAGAGAATCATATGGTTCTATATGAATCTGGCATTCTTCATTGAGTTTGCTTGTCAGAAAATCCCCAGCAATGTTGGAAATGACAACCCCAGGATCCCAGAATGCTGAAGCCATTGTTAAGTACATGCCAGTTCCAAGCACTGGACATTTAATAATGTAGCAGTGCGGATGCTGCAAAACCAGTGCAGTGGTCATAAGTATGAAAACTGATGATAAGTTATTTAACATTGAATGGTCGCTAAATGAATGTTTGCAAGTCGAAGACTACATGTATGTACAGACTATGAAACCTACATGGTTTGATGTTGTGTTTTCTATTTTTCTTTTACATCTTATTTTTAGGTAGAATTCAGGATTTTAGTAACAATTGCTTTGGGGCATAAAACTTTTTCTAATTCTAAATATTCCTTAATTTCATCAAATAAAGTTCCCAGCATTTCTAACTAGAGACATATGATGCTTGTTTGCGGCAAAAAGCTAAAGAAGAAAATAAATCAACTGATGTAATCATAGTGTTATAAACATGCCAGAACCTTCTAGTGCTCCCTGAAATTACCCCTATACTCTTGTAGTATAAATGTAACAACAATATTCAAACCACATTCATCTCATGCCAATGCCTGCCTGCCTGCCTGCCTGCCTGCCTGCCTGCCTGCCTCCCTCCCTCCCTCTCTCTCTCTCTCTCTCTCTCTCTCTCTCTCTCTCTCTCTCTCTCTGTGTGTGTGTGTGTGTGGCGCATGTATCTAGTTTCCACTAACTGTGCCCACTTAGTATTTCTGATTTGGCCATCAATGCTGAATTATTGTGTTCTGTGCTTGTTTAACCTATGAATGTTAGCTCTCCCTTTGGCACCGTGCCTTGATATAAAAATGGGATTGTTAGCCATTCTCCAACACAACAAGGATGCTGGGAGGAAGATTATTATTTTCAGTAGCTGGAAAGAACTGTATTTGTTTCTGGCAACCCTTTCAGAATAGGAGAAAAAAACAACCCTCAGGTGAGCGCAAAAAAGTGGAATGGAAAGAAATGAGCAATTTATCCAAAAAGCAGTTATTGCCTGCCAGCAGTGGAGCTGGATAGGGGGTGGAGGGTGGGGGCTTCCAATTCTTCCAGAAACGGCAAACTTTCCCAGATATCAAAGTGATAATTGAAGCATAACAAAACAAACTTCTGAAAAAGAATCTCTACATGAGAGAACTTGTGTGTGGGGGAGATTCTAGAATGTCGAGGGGCGAATCTCACATCAAACATAGCGTCTTTGCATTTTGTAGATAGAACAGCGATGCATATAATTCTCAAACGTTTTCTGCCCAAGGGTTAGAAGCTACAAAATCTGGATATTGAAGGAGCTGTTTTTCCATGAAAAAAAAATTACATATGATTGGTCAACTTGGGGTTGCAGAATGGAGGAACTATTTCGGGAATTGTTTCATATTTCATTTTAAAATATGATTTGTTATTTACTTGTTTTCCTTCCAGTATTTTCATTGAAAAGGTGAAAATACTTCATTACAGTAGTCCTCCTTATCAATTTCCATTGATAAGAAAGATAATTGTTAACTGAGGTTTTTTTTTTTTTAAAAAGTGTATGGCATGTGTTTGTCAGGGATCCCCGAGCTGCCTCTATGAAAGGAATTTTTTTGGGCAGTGTTATCTTTATCTGTGGGATGCCTGAATGCTGTAGGCATTTGGGGGAGGCTCCTTTCTTCTCCCTGCGCAGTTTATTCCTCCATAGAAATTGAACTGCCAAGCTGCCAACCTCAGCAGTACGCAGTCTCAGCATCTTCCCATGTGAGCCACTGTGGCTCCCTCTTACCGCGTGAGCCACCATTGCCCCATTTTACAGCCTTTCTTGCTAAGTAAATTGCTGCAGTAGTTAATTTAGTAACATGATTGTTAAGTGAAACTGGTTGCCCCATTCACTTTGCTTGTTAGAAGGTGATAACATGACCCCAGCACACCCCAGGGGATGGTTTCACATTGGCCCCTGGTATTTGCACAAATGGAGCTTTATAACCTGCTGCTTATGCAGCCCAGTTCCCAATGAACCATAGACCGGTACTGGGCTGCGGACTGGAAGTTGGGAATCCCTGCTTTAGAGAATCATATGTATTGCTTCACTTACTTTGAAATATAGAAAGCTAATCTTGCTCAATGGAACTCCTCAT
The DNA here is from genome assembly GCA_015471245.1 of Laticauda colubrina. NCBI lineage: Eukaryota > Metazoa > Chordata > Lepidosauria > Squamata > Elapidae > Laticauda > Laticauda colubrina. The sequence goes on from BLBF01000048.1 coordinate 2,465,888, forward strand.
TCTACTGAGTGGGCCGTGGGCTGGTGTCTGAAATTTCCACTGAGTTGATTCAATGGAAGAAAAATAACCATCAAAGCAAGTTTTGTAACCTTCTAGCAAGTTTTCCTGGGAAGAAAATTCCATAGGATGGGGGCTCACTTGATAGCTCTGCTTTCTATATCCTATCCAGCTCAGTTGGATCCCAAAATAACAACAGTGTTATTTTTGAGTCTGAAGTAAATAAAGAAACAATCTGTATTTCTGCAACAACACAAAGTTCTAGAGCAGGGATGTCAAATTCAACTTCATTGAGGGCCACATCAGGGTTGTATTTGACCTCGGGGGCCAAGATGGGCATTGCCTGGGTGGGTGTGATGTCACTCATTTCAGGCGCGCCTGTGATGGCCTGAGAGCTCTGCCAGAAAAAATGGAGCTTGGGAGTGCTGCCTGCCTCCCTCACAAACTCTGTTTTCAGCTGCAATGGCTTTTTGCAACCCCCAGTGAAAATGAAGTTAGGAGTGCCACCTGTGATCCTAGTGAGTTCTGTTTTCAGCTGTGATGGCCTCCTGCAACCCTCTGCCAGTGAAAACAGAGTTCAGGAGGGCTGCACACAGCTCTCCCAAGCACCGTTTTCATTGGCAGAGGCACTACGGGCTGGTCCTTCACTGTTTCCAGTGCAGGCCTGTGGACCAGATCTAAGCACCCCGGGCCTTGCCATGGTTATTTGAAGACATAATCAACATTTTCAAGTTGAGCAAATTGTTGACGAAAATAACCCCCCCCCTTCAGTTTTATACACACACACACACACACACACACACACACACACACAAATAGAGAGATTACCTTGTTGAACACATGGCCAAAGCTAAAAATTATGCTTTATTTGCAAACTATTGCGAAGGCACATCATTAGCAAGTTGAGGCATTCCAATATCTCAGTATTTCTAAATGGGATAGTGCCATGTGGAGAAGGATAATTTCATCTGTTGACATTAAATGTTTGCTTTTGTTAAAAACAGTCAACAGACTTGAGGACTATTTTCAAAGTGGGGCTGTTTGCTTTTGTTCAGATATGTTGATAACATACTGTTAAGCCTGGGTTCCCCAACCAGGGTTAGGTAGACAAGCTAAACAGAATGTGCAGCGTTAGTCAGATAGGCACACAGATAAATGAGTGAGCTAAGCTTGTATGTTTATTAACATACAGTAAAAATAACAGATACGCTTGTGCTATCAAGAATATATTTTATTCCAGTATAAGTTTATAGCATAGTCAAAAACAGTCCTATATTCATTTACCATGTAGTCAGTCCATTTAGGGATATTCAGTTAGCAAAGTCCATGTAGAATATCCTATTGTCAGTTCTCATAAATCAGTCCGTTGTTGTCTCTCCCGTTCGAGCAATGCAGTCTTGCTTCCAAGCAGTAATCAGGGATCATCAAAGCCAGAGAGAGAGAGCAAGCAAGCTGTAGCTTTGCTACTTTTATATGGTTTTCATAACCACACCCACAGTTGCTATTTTACAGTTAAAGCTGCATACACTAACTATGATTCATAGTTATCCCTAACACATACATTTTGAGTCATTCTTGATGTAGTCTTGACATGGTTACCGTATATACTCGCATATAAGCCAATCTCGCATATAAGCCGACCCTTTAAAAACTGCCCCAAAATGAAGATTTTTGAAAAAACTCGCATATAAGCCAACCTTTTTCCCCCAAATTTGGAGGTCGGCTTATACAAGAATAAATCTGGCTGCCCAGCGAAGCCGCTACCCGGCGAAGACGATGAGAGCCAAGACTCTCATCGCGCGAAGCCACTGCCCGCGAAGGCGATGAGAGTCTTGGCTCTCATCGCGCAAAGTCGGGCAGCCAGATTTATTCGCGTATAAGCCGACCCCCAAATTTTTTGGGGAAAAAAAAAACGTTCTAAAGTCGGCTTACATGCGAGTATATACGGTATATTCCTGGAATTTAAATTGGATAGCTAATAAGCCCAAGCAAGAAAACATCTTTTTAGCATTCTTAGTTTTAGTATTAAAAAAACTGTATTCATGTTGAACAGATTTTTATTGTGATTAGGAAAATTGTTTAGCAATGTTTTGCATTTGGTATGAATTTTAAGAAGCTCTTAATCTTTGCACCTGGATTAGACAAAGATCACCCTGTCAACTGATTGCAAGCATTACATAAAATGCCAGATAGATGCATGGTTATTTTACTTATTCTGATATATACAAAACGTGACTGATTAATCTAATGTACGTGTTCCTGTTATTTTATTTGAACTCATGCTGGGATCAATGTAGAGTTAGCCTGTAGTTTAGTTTTGTGTTCCAGCCAGTGAAAGATGGATACTCTAAAATCTTTTCTGTTTCAATGGGACTTTTGACTATTTACGTATCAAAAGTTATCAGTAACTAATCAACATGTAAATACCAGACAATGTTGGCTGGCATTTATGTGGCTAAATAATCCTCCATATAAACATTTGCTTCCTAAATCTGTGGGTGCCATTTTTATATTCCATAGCAAAGGCAATGAGGATCTGGAGGAAGGGGCCATTTGAGGGTAAGATATTGATTTATAGTGATAAAGAACAGATTTTGAGTGATGGCATTTCATTATTTAGTAGCAGTTAATTACTGTTTTTCACTTCTGGTACATAAAAGCACAGGATGAGCCAAATAAACAGGTTCCCCCTCTCAAAGTGTAATTATTGTCATTTTGTAAAATAGTTGGGTAGATCTTCCCTTTTATGTTTGTAGCAATCTTTATTATTGATCAGAAGAATAATATATCATTATTTTGTTCATTTCCTATGAAATGGCTTAATTTTTAGTGACCATTTGTTTTATTATGTCATTAATATTTATTAATTTAATGTTTTATTTATATGATTGTGAAGTAGGACATTTTCCCAGTGCTCAGCATTTGTTGGACTGGTTAGGAGCTCAGATTTTATGCAAAGGCACCCAAACTTTCCAACTTCATGCATAGAATTGAGAACCCACCAGTCAAATATGTGGTTCCTAAGGTTGTATGTATCCTAAGCTGTGTTGATATCCTCATTCCTAACTTCCTCTGCTGAAAATGATCTACTTGCCTTTGGCCAAACAACAATATGAAAAAAAATAATACAATCTAAAATTTTATAGGATTGATATAAATATAAGTAAGATAATTTTCCTGAGGGTGGGGAAAAGTAATATGGTAGCATTTTGCAAATTGCTGAGTTATCAAAGCCAGCTAGCATGGCCAGTAGTAAAAAAAAATTAGATGAGTGAAATGCACCAACATCAAGAGGGCTTCCAATATTTCTGAAAGCTTTGAATGCCCCCTTAAGGATTATAATAATTTCTAATGCAAAGATAGCAAACAACACATCAGAACCAAGTCTCTGATTAGAATTATGAAGATCAGTTATCTTTTTGGACTGTTTTTTTTTAATTATGGACCAAAAATTACAGTTTAATCATTGTAGAAACAAGTGAATAGTAGAATGTGTCAATAAACATCGAATTATACTGCTGCATCTTTTTATATGTACTATGTCTCATAGAGTGCAGAGTCATACTAATTTTAAAGTGAGTTTATTTGGCACCATTAACATTTTTGAAACAGTAATATACGTTTAGAAGTTTAAGTACATGATTCAAGGGATTCAAGCATGTGGCAATTCTACTTTTCAATCATTTAATTCATGGAATTTATTTTTGATAAATCCAGGTGAAGTTTCCTTAAAGCAGATAAAGTAAAGATAAATCTTGAGAGTTCTTTTGTGTTGTTGTTGGTACAATATGGGTTTGTTTTGCTTTTTGTACAACAGCAAGATAAAAGTTAATTTTTATGGCTTCCTAATCTAATCTAAGACCTGACCTTGGATTGAAGATGTACATCCAAATACTAATTAGGAGACTCCCATCAAGTATTACCAGGTTGTTTAACTTCCCAAAGCATGTTGTTGGAAAGGATCTTAAATCTTTAGCTCAGCTTTCTTTGGAAAAGCAGTAATATCACTTTGGTGCCTGTTGCCAAAATAGATATGAAAACAAAACAAGAAGAGCAGAAAGTAAGAGAGATTTAGACAGAGAAAAGCAGCAAACTCTAGAAAAATGGACAAGACCCCTGAACAAAGACCTCTCTCTCTAATATCATGGCTAGTCAGGCCACATTAATTGCTAGGTTCTTCAAGAGACTCCCTCTAGAGATGTTGAGCTCAAAACAAAGTTTTGAGTAGTTACACCAAGCATATTGTTTGCATAAAAGGAGCCACAAAATTATCTAGATGTTGTGTGAAATCAGTCAGTAGCAGATGCCCATGGTTTGTTCATCCTGCTTTATGATCAACAAATTGGCATAGAGGTAGTCCTTGACTTACAACCATTTTTAGCAATCATTTAAAGTTACAACAACAATAAAAAAGTGATTTACTACTTACTTCCTCACACAACCATCTTCGCATTGCCATCAAAATTCAATTGATTGTCAGCTCGCATGTATTTATGATTGTTGCAGTGTTCTGAGGTCATGTGATCACCATTTGTGACCTTCCCAGATGGTTTCCAAAAAGTGAAATTAATGACCATGTGATTCTTTTAACAGTTTAGTGATTTGCTTAACAACTATGACAAAACATAAGGGACCACTCATAGAATTGTCTTGCTTAGCAGTAGAAATTCTGCCTCAGTTGTGATCATATGAAAAGGACTATTTGTAGTGCTGATGAAAACAGGACATGAAGTAATGGATGGAAACGAATCAAGTAGAGATCCCACCTGGGGATAAGAAAAAATTTTCTGACAGTTGAACAATCAATCAGTGGAACAGCTTGCCTTCAGAAATGGTTGGTGCTCCATCATTGGAGTTTTTAAGAAGAGCAGAGACAATCATTCGTATGAAATAGTGTATAGGTCAGGGGGTTGCCAACCTTTTGGACCTCAGGGATCACCAAACTCATAATTTTAAAACCTGCGGACCACAAATATGAACTTTGACTGACGGTGGCTTGCTGACGTTTGCAGAAGGTAGTAGAGACCCTGGGAAAATTTCAAAAAAAGTCTGGAGGAAAATTCCCTGCCCTGTTTTCCTACCGATAGATCTTTCTTTATTTGGGATTGCAGGATATCATCTCCAGCTCCGTTCTGGGGGGGGGGGGAGGAGAGAGAGAGAGAGAGAGAGACTCTGTGGCTACTATGTTTTGAGTGGGCAGGCTACCAAAGGGCAGCCATTTTTTTTCAGTATTCATATATATTTAGTATAGAGAGACTTTTGGCTTCATTCAAGGAAAGCAGAAGACTTTCTTTCTCTCCCACAAACTCCACCAGAAATGAGTCTCTGTGAGACTTTTTGCACCAGTGCAGCCTCTTGGAGTAGGATGCCTTGCAGAGTCCCAAAGACTCTTTTCTGGTGGAGTTGCAAGAGAGAAAGAAAGACTTTTGTTGCTTTCCTTGTGTGCAGCCAAAAGCAAAAGAAGAACAAAGCAGAAAGAAGCAGCCCAGTGGCCAGGCTAGGCGCATGGGGGTATGTGGGGCAAGTTCCTCCCCTTTGCCTTTCCCCCCCTCCCCTCGCTACCTCATGTTGTTCGCAATGCAAGTGACACAAGCCTTGTGTTACCACAGGCCATGTGGGTGGCACTGCTTTGTGTTCCCGCACAGTCCAGATTAATTGCTTTGGGGGATGCTTTGTGGGTGACTCTGTGGAAGATTTGAACTGATTATTTACAAAGAGTGCATATGCTACTTAAAATTAGCAAACTGATCTTTTTCCTCCAATAGTATTAAAAACTGACATTTTGTCTTCACCTTCAAGATACTAAGCATCTCTCATAAATTTGGAGGTGGAGGATAATACCTGAATGTGCATAAACTTCAGTTAAATAATTTGTTGCTACTGATTTAGAATGGTTTTATTGTGGGCATGACTTACACACATTTTATTGTACACTATTTTAGGCAGTGCAATAGTTTTTCTTGTCTTCCAATTTATTTCAGTTTCACACAGGAACATTTATCAACCAATGTCCATTAATTTCTGTTCTGAAATATATTATTGGGCTCTTGGGAAGAATACTGGGGGGGGGGGGGGGAATCCAACAAGACTATTGCATTTTTCCGACATGTCTTTGAATGAAAAGTGTACTGGAGTGTTACGACTGAAAACTTAAGGATGTAATAAACCCACTGAAACCCTCTCTGGCTTTGGCTATCTAGAGGACCTGAAAAATTACATGGGAGATGCTTTCTGCATCTTCTGCAATCAAGAGAATGGGGCTAAAACGAAATAGCGCTACTTATTCAGATGGTCTTAATTCCTGGTGGGAGGATAAATAGTGAAAAGTGCTTTTTGGCTGGCAGGGAAGCTCAAACAAATAAAATGCATTCCATCTAATGTCCAATTTAAAAAAATGACTGGAGACAGAGAAGCCATTTAGCTCTGATCAGTCACTCCAGTTCAGTTTGTGATATGCTTTGGATATCATCAAAGGCTAAAGCCCATGTAATACAGCACCAACGGATGGAAAGAGGATGTAAAACGGGGAGAAACACTTGCCATCCGTTGGTTAGCGCGATGCATCCGTTCTGTACTCACTGCATCCATTTTTCATACTCTCTATCCGTCCATCCATCTACTGACATTTCATCCACTCAAAAAGTTTTGAGCTGCACAAAACTTTTTGAGCAGATAAAGTATCCAACGCGTCCGTTCTACATCTGCTACGCATACGGGAAACATCAGTTATACGTCCGTCGTCATCCGTTACGCATCCGCTATATCCGCTAGGCATCCACTGCGCAACCGTGCAACTCACATCCACTCCAGCAGAAAACGGACACAGAGAGGAAGTGAAACGGATGTGGAACGGACACACAGCGTTAGTAGCACAGACGTAGAAAGGGTGAAAGCGGATGCAGCTCGCATATAAAGCATTAAAATGGAAAAAAACGTTTGTATAGGGGATGTATCTTGGATATTTAGGATGTCTGAAGGATGCCTAGAGGATGCAAAAGGACACCAAGCAGAAAAATGATATTTTCTATAAAAAGGGGGAGGAACTCACCTGGACCTCACTTTCAGTCCAGTAGCCCTGCTGTGCAGATCTCTTCAGCCTTCATCTTGCTCTTGCTCTTCCACAGCATCCAGTCATCTCCACCATGGATCGTCACACACTCCTTTTGGTAGCTGTCATCGTTCTACAACAGTGCGAAGCCCTCTACAGGCTCTTTCACATGTTCTATGGGAAGAAAAGGAGGCATCCAAGAAGTGTGTGGGTCCAAAGATGGATCACGAGAAGAGCCGAGTACGGACTGTATAACAAGCTGATGGTGGAGCTGAAGAACGAAGACACTCGTGCATTCCAGAACTTCATGAGGATGCCGTCAGCCATGTTTGACGAAGTTGTGGAGCGGCTGAGACCCAGGTTGACCAAGACAAACACCAGCTTCCGGCCCAGCCTGGACCCTGGGCTGAAGGTGGCACTGACTCTGCGCCACCTGGCCTCAGGGACCACGTTCAGGAGCATGCAGTATGCCTGAAGGGTGCCACACAACACCATCAGCATTGTGGTGAGAGAAGTGGTGCAGGCCATCATCGAAGAATACCTGGAGAAGCTCCTCCAGTGCCCCTCCACTGAAGAAGGATGGAAGAAAGTTGCAGAGCAGTGGTATCAGAAGTGGAACTTCCCCCACACCGTTGGAGCCATAGATGGCAAGCACGTGGCCTGCAAAGCTCCACCCAACTCAGGATCCACTTATCACAACTACAAGGGCTTCTTCAGCATCATCCTCTTCGCCATGGTTGATGCTGACTACAAGTTCATGTACATCGATGCTTCAGGCAACGGGTCATCTTAAGATGCCCAGGTATACAACGCCAGTCACCTCAAGGAGGGGCTGGAATGCAATCTCATCATGGGCTTCCCAGATCCAGACCCCCTGCCCAACGACACACAAGATATACCCTACTTCATCGTGGGGGATGATGCCTTCTCCCTCAGAACCTACCTCATGAAGCCCTACACTTCCAGATGCCTCACCCGTGAAGAGAGGATCTTCAACTACAGGCTGTCCAGGGCAAGGCAGGTGGTGGAGAACGCCTTTGGCATCCTGGCCAACTGGTTCCAGGTACTTCTCACCACCATGTAGCATCGCCCACAGACCATGAGGAACATTGTGGAAGCTTGCTGCATCCTGCATAATCTCATGCGCACCCGCTACCCAGTGTTGCAGAACAGGCTTGTGGACCTCCAACAAGGCAATGGGGACATGGAGCCTAGTGAATGGAGGCAAGGGTGAAACCTGATAGATACTGTGAATGTGCAAGGCCCCAACAGAGCCTCACGTGAAGGGAAGAAGCAGCAAAACCTCCTGAAACACTGGTGCAACTCCCCAGCTGGAGCAGTGGAGTGGCAAGACAGGATGGTAGATGCTTAATGGATGTTTCCTTCAGCCTGTCTCATCACACGGATGAGATTGTGCCATGTATGTTGAGTGGCCCTACAATGAACAGGGCATTTAATAAAGAGTTGTGTTTATGTTGAAATGTGTTGATGAATGATTAAATTGTTATTGATAATAAAGGGCCATAGGTGTGGCACCTGGGAGGGTGGACCATACAGTCCCACTATGCCAGCACTGGAGGTTTATAAATCCCACAGCTATTACCCATCCCACAGGTATCCCTGCCCATCCCATTGCTATCCTAACCCATCCCACAGCTATTATCCATCCCACAGGTATCCCTGCCCATCCCACTCCTTACCCATCCCACAAGCATGCAAAGGATTAAATCATTTCTAAAAGTTTCCACCAAGACTTTATTTACTAAAATAACTGAACCAAGTGTGTGAAGCAAAGATAAACTTTATTAATAACAAACTGTAAAAGCAAAATGACCCAAGTAAAGTGTCCCAAGGAAAGATAAAGTCAACAGGTAGCAACCCAGTCTATGGCACCTTTCTCAGTCACTCTGAGGTTTGCCCATCGTCTCATGGGTGAAGGGTCCCGGTGCTGTGGAGGTGGCTGCTGCTGGAGTGCTGGTCTGAGGCGCCATTGGGGTGCCTGGCCCCGAGTGGACAACAGGGGATGGTGTGTGGCGGAAGCTCTCAGAGAGCTGGCTCAGTCCCGTGATATTGAGAGCCCCTTCCTCCATGACATAAGGTGTCAGTCCCAAGACCGATGACAGATGTTCTGAGGCCAGGCTTGGCTGTGGGGTGGAGGAAGGAGGAGTGTAGTGGGGCTGTCTGGTCTGCAGGTGAGCGAGGTGAGGCATGGGTGGCATCTGTGGCGTGGGTGGCATCTGTGGCTTCGGTGGCATCGGTGGCACCGGTGGCGTACGATGAACCTGTGCCTGGACTGGGAAGGGCTGCCTATGCTGCTGGAACTCCTGGTATCCGTAGCCTTGGTAGGTGAGGATCTGTGGAAAGCCTTGGAAGGGCTGTGAGATCACCTGGGGTGGAGGAGCAGACCTGGACTGGGTCGGAGCAGGTTCAGCTGGGCCTGGAGGGTGGTGCAGAAGACCTGTGATCCTCTCCTTGATCACCTGGTACTGTGATTCGGACATGTCCATGAGGGTCTGGTTGACGTAGGTGAGGTAGGGCTTGCAGTGTGAGGATGGTATGTCGGTGTGTACCAGCTGAGAGAAGAGATCTACGCTGCTTTTGATGGTGTCCCTGATCTGCAGCAGGACAGTATGGCTCTGCCCCTCCGGTCTGGCTCTCTGCCTGCTTTCTGTGGAGGTGGAGCTGGGGATGGGTATGGGTTGTTCTCTGGTGTCAGCGGCCTCTCCTTGCTCCAACTGCGTCAGGGGGTCCTCCACGCGGTCCGCCACGGGGAGTGCAGCTGTTGGGGGGGGTCTCTGTCATGGGGCGCTCCACAGATACCTGCCTGGACACAGGAGCTGACTCTTGGCCAGAAGAGGACTGGCTGTCTGTGGGCTGCCTGAGAGAGAGGGTTGACAGAGGGGCTGCTCTTTGGTGGCGGACCTCACCCTCCAAGAAGCTGCACTTGGCCATCACGTAGGTCCCCCGGTCGGTGAGCTTGACCGTGGCCTGGCCAGACTTCTTCAGGTGCAGCTTCCCGTACCAGGTGTGCATGTGCTTCCACCACCCGAGGAGGACCTCCGAAGTGTAGCCCAGGCTCTCCGCCTTCTCTCTCCAAGCCGCCTGCTTCCTCTTGGTCTCTCGATAGAGCCTGTGTCCCTTCCACCAGAGGTACTCATTCTCCCTCAGCCATTCGAGTACCTCATTCTCATGTTCCTCTTCGATGGAGTACTGTCTCCTCTCCCTATTGTGCAATTGCCTCTTCCTCCCTCTGGCAGAGCTTTCTGGGCCTTCATCAGAAGGGTTTTGAGGTTCTAGGGGCTGGTCCACCACACCACCACCACCAGCAGCAGCAACAACAGCAGCAGCAAAAGCAGGACCAGCAGCACCAGGAGCACCAGCAGCACCAACAGGACCAGGAGCAGCACCAGCAGAGTCAGCACCAGCAGAAGCACCAGCACCAGGAGCAGCACCAGCAGAGTAAGCACCAGCACCAGGAGCAGCACCAGCAGAAGCACCAGCACCAGGAGCAGCACCAGCAGAGTAAGCACCAGCACCAGGAGCAGCCCCAGCAGAAGCCCCAGCACTAGCAGAGTCAGGCCGAGCAGCAGAAGCCCCAGCAGAAGCAGAGTCAGCGCCAGGGTGTGGGATGGTGGCCCTGTCCTTCTTGCCAGGGCTGGCAAGAGTAGGCACAGGCTTCCTCTTCTTCCCCATGGTTGTTGGCTGGAGATGTGTCTGGCAGCAGGTCTTTCCTCTGAATGGTGACCTGCTTGTGAGCTGCCTCCTTTTATATCCGCGGGGCTGATGCAATGCATCCTCCCCGCATGCGCAGTGAATGCTTTGCATCCGCTAGGCATCCTCTAGGCATCCGCTAGATGTCCGTGATGCATCTGCTGTATCCGCTCTGCATCCACTCCTTCCGCTGCGCGTCTGCTTCGCTGTGCTCCCCTGGAAGCCCTGCGGACGTGCCATCCGCTTCCATTCACTTCCATCTGCTAGGCTTCTGTGGAGCATCCTCTTTTCATCCTCGCTACGTCCTCTCCCCATCCGTTCCTTTCCATTGTTGTCCGCTGTGTTTATGCAAATTTGGGGCACTTTTGAGAGCGGATAACAACAGATGGAACATTTTCTCGTCCACTGTGTCCTTTTTACATACTTTTTGCATCCGTCGGCCGATGTGACAGGGCCTTAAACTTGTATTTTTCAGGAGGAATGTCATTCTCTCCACAGAGGTGCAGGGACTTTGCTGCAAGTTGATATGGGGTAGAGATCTGTCTTGACCATTTGCTTGTTGATCTCTTCTGTATCAGGATTATTTTGGCGCTAAAAAAAGATGGTACATGACCCAGTCCTTTTGAGCAGGGTGATTAACTGGTTATATTTCTAACCTAGCTTTTATCTCATTAGCTGAAAAACATATGGATGGGTTTCTCCACAATTTCCTTCTAACAGTCTTGTGGGTTTGTTTGTGGAATATCCATTAATTGCTACATGGAGATCAACCTGAGGGTTCATTTTTCAACCGATGGCTTTGCCATGCTTTTCCTTTTATCCCACAACCAGGAGGAAATCATGTCAATGTAAACTCACATTTATTCCCATAGCTTACTCTAGTCACATTTACAAGACAGGGCCATGTTGTGCTATTGTAAGGCAGTGGTTGATGTTTTTTTCTGGCACAAATCTAGGCATCACCAACCATAGGAAAAGCCATCACCAATCTCCACACAGATTGTATCATGAGATCTGGGAAATTTTTTCTCTTTTTAAGATTTTTTAAAATTCCTTTTTATTATTTTTCTAGAAATAATTGAAGATGACAAACATATTTCATGCTCCTTTTTTCCACAACAGCATTCCTACGTGGTAAGTTGGGCTGAGATAGAGAGCGTGACTGGCCCAAAGTCTTCAACCAGCTTTCATGTCTAAGGACAAGTTGCTCTTTCTTGACTGCAAAATATAAGTCATCTTAATTTATGCCAGTTTAAGTACAGTGTCTGCATAAGCTTTCTTGAAGGAAATAAATCCAGAAAGGGATTTTGATGTATGTGAGAAGAAGGGTTTAGTGGGCTGGTTTTGGAGTATCTGCAATTTCTGCAAAATAATGGATCTGTCAGTTTATTTATCTATCAACCTCTAGATGGCAGCAAAGGATTACCGTTTCTTGAATGTCCTGTCTGCTCTCTGGTGGGCATCCAAATGTGTGCAGCTGAGATGCAGTTGCTGAATAAATTTTGCTGAAGAGCTGAAATTTAAGACTGTTGCATCAAATCATACAGTAGCATATATATAGCTTTGATAATTCCATATCTCTACCAGTTTAGAAAAGAAAGAATCAGAATTCTCTGAGAGCAACATTAGGAAGAAGATTCCATGATAACAAAGGTCTTTCAATTAAATCAGAAATGGGCTATAAATTTCAGTTCATGTTCTTCAGCTCAACCCATCAACCTTTAGCTAACCTGTTGAGAAGAGAAAAGATCCAAATAGTATTACAAACAAGCACCAAACCACAGACCAGTCAAAAGAAGATGGTCCCACAGCAGATTTGTCAGACCAAATATAGTCAAGGAAATTGCTGCCCTTGTTTGCGTCACCTCAAGCCTCCTTTATGTCTCATGGATTTGCCACAGGGGAAGTCTTCCATTTTCTCATGAATGATTGTATTTTTATGCTGGAACTCCATGAACGAGCTTCAGCCCACCTTGACATGGGTCATGCTAGAGATGAAGGTTGTAAGGACATAACGTCAGCAAATGATAGATGGACATATTTATGATATAGAAATTATGTTTTGTGATCTCTGTTCCATTGTGCTTAATTTTCAGATTGATTGTATCCAGTAGTACTAATTATATTATATCCAGTCAATCCATTCAACCCATTCACTTCCCAGACTGGATATAATGTCTTAGCAAATAAATCTATGGACCATTGGCATGCGTGGAGCCACACACCTACCAATTAGAATATAATGGAATGGAACAGAACAGAACAGAATTCTTTATTGGCCAAATGTGATTGGACACACAAGGAATTTGTCTTCGGTGCATAAGCTCTCAGTGTATATAAAAATACATTCATAATGAATCATAAAATACAACATTTAGTGACAGTCATAGGATACTAAATAATCAATCAAAATGGCCGTATCAGGGTTGTGCTTGACCTTGGGAGGCTAGAGTGGGTCTGGCCAGCTCGACATCACTTGTGTCGGAGCATTGGTGGTGGCCCAAGTAGTCTGCCAGCGAAAATGTTTCCCAAGCTCTGTTTTTGTCTGTGACTGCTTCCTGCAACCCTCTGCCATGAAAACAGAGCTCAGGAGGCCCTTTCCAAGCTCCATTTTCACTGGCAAAAGCACCGCGGGCCGGTCCTTCACTGTTTTCAGGGTGGCCCTATAGCCCAGATCTAAGCATTCACCGGGCCAGATCTGGCATCTGGGCCTTGAATTTGACACCCCTGCCTTAGAGTAAGCATGAAATCTTTGTAGAGGACAAAACCGGATATACTTGTGGTTGGGTATGTAGTATATACCATTATTAAAAAATGGGTCAGTAAGTTAACAAAATGTGGAAAGACTGGCACCAGTAAAATACTGATCCAGATGGCGCTAAGTAGAAAATGTGATCATAGCACATTTGTTTTTATCTCCATGATAATGCTAGTTTGACAGGTTTAGATATTTAGATCTGCAGTACAGGGCTCACCACAATGTTATATTAAGTAAACTCTTATTTATGCCGTTTATTGGTGAATAGTACATCATCAACATTTGCCCAAGGAAGTGGAAACTATGCAACTCTTATTTCTGCAATGTATGTATATTCCAGCAAAATGAGCCAAATTTATTTGCTGTGGTGCATATTTTGGTCACACACAAATATGTAGCCTTTCCTCAATAAATCAGTGAACAAATATGTTTTTCAGACATTCGTTTATTTGGGTCCTATTTTCTAGTTTTAAGACTTGATGTCAGGTGGCATTTTAAGTCATATTTGTTAAACATAGTTTAGTTTAGTTTAATTTACTTTACTTTATTGTCATTGCACCTCGTACAACGAAATCAAACACCATCTTCAGTGCACATCATGGCCACGAGCATGAAAATAAACACAAACACACATTCTTCACTCTTCACACATTGAACCGGAAACCTCCAACACCACACCAACACTGCACTATACAGCAGAATTCAAAAGAGCTACTGCCCTGGGATAGAAGCTATTTTTCAGCCTATTTGTCTTTGTTTTGATTATTCTGTACCATCTGCCAGGTGGTAATAGCTCAAAAAAAGGTTTCCCAGGATGAGATGGATCTTTGAGAATGTTTTGAACTTTCTTAAGGCAGTGGGGGCTATAAAGCTCTTCCAAAGATGGGAGAGAGCAACCAAAGATCTTCTGGGCAATGACATTAACCCTCTGGAGTGCTTTCCTATCTGCCACTGTGCAATTGGCAAACCATACAGAGGTGCAGTATGTTAAAATGCTCTCTATGGTGAAGCGGTAGAAGGTAACCAGCAGTTTTTCATTCAGTTGTTGTTTTCTGAGAAGCCTCAAGTAGTATAATCTCTGCTGGGCCATTTTGGCCAGGGCTGCAATGTGGGCATCCCAGGTCAGATCCTCTTTTAGGGTAACACCCAGAAACTTAAAACTGGCCACTTGCTCCACTCAGTCTCCATTGATAAGCAAGGGCTGGATGTCTGGTCTGTTCCTTCTATAATCCACTATAAGCTCCTTGGTCTTATTGGTGTTGAGGACCAAGTTGTTGTCTCCACACCATGAAACATAAAACTGATCAGTGTTTTCTTTATTTGACCTCTCTGCAAAATCCTGATCTAACACATAAAGTAGTCATTGGAATTCTACTTTCTGACCACCATGTTTAATTTAAAAATGATTAATACTGTTATTGAACTTGATACTGATTTTTCTAAGAGATGACTAAAGGTCATGGTATGTACAGATAGTTTTTGACTTATGATTGGTCATTGAATGACTGTTTGAAGTTAGACATCCCAACTGTTTGAAGCAGGTACCCCAAAAGTTACTTATGACTCAGTTTTGAAGTTACGGTTGCTGTCATTTTCTCTTACAACCAACTGCAGAGCACTGCAGCATCTTGTTCTGACCCAGCTTCCCAAACACGACAAACCCTCTGATGCGAACTGAAAAGATTCCTTCATTAGGAATGCCGGCAGCCCTGGCAAAATGTTTCTCTCACAGGCTAACAAGTCCATCAGACTGGAAGATGAATAGTTCTCTGCCACACCTATTCATCTCTACCTCTTGCCTTTTATCCCCAGAGCTAGGGGAAGGGGGCTCATTAGCAGCGGTGGCTCTTTCTTCCCAAGGATCAGCCCACAGATTTCCACTGCTCCCCTCTTCTCTGCCTTCTGAGCCCCAACTGTTCCTTCTCTTCTTCATCAACCACCTCCAGGCCAGGGAGGTGGGGCTGTCTGAGGGCTGATGGATGGCCCAGGCTCCACCTCTGTCTCTGTCTATCTCTCTCTCTGTATCTCTCTCTCTGTATCTCTCTCTCAGTCTCTCTCTCTCTTTGTTTCTCTGTGTGTGTCTCTCTCTCTCTGTCTCTCTCCCTCTCTGCCAGCTTCATTCTCATTTCTGCCTGGGAGTTCCCAGTTTGCCCTGATGTTGACCATCACTCTCATGCCTCTCCTTCTTCCCCCTCTGATTTGGCTGCTGGAGAGGCTGTCAGACGACAGACCACATCTGAGCCAATCTCCTGCCTCCATCTCCCATACCGGGTCCCCATAGGTCTTAGACCTGCTTTCCACCCATTGGGCCCCACTCCCCTTCCTCACTTACCTTTTGTAGATCTCCAAAGCTCAGGAGATCATGGTAGAGAAGGAGGACAGGACACTCTGTTGCTGGGTCACATGGGTACAATCCAGAAGGGACTGCCATTTTTCAAGTGAACACATTGAATTGTGGCCATTATGAAAATGGTGGCTGCTTCCAGAGGTGTGCTATGTGGAGTTGCTTCCCTTTGTTTTGCTAACACAAGATTTGCAGCATTCCAGTAGTCTCCATTATAGTCTTCAGTGAAGGAGTACTTATAATTCTAGAAATTATTATTTATATTGATTTATTTAATTTCCTTGTATGATTTTGATTACTTATTTAGTATCTATCCTATGTTTAGTATCCTATGACTGTCACTAAGTGGTCTATGTTATGATTCATGATGAATGTATTTTTATGTACACTGAGTGCTTATGCACTGAAGACAAAAATTCCTTGTATGTTCATTATATCCCACCTGGGAAGTGAATGGATTGACTGGATATAATAGAAGTTGGATTGGGAGGTATATGGATGTAAAGTTTGTAAGGATCAGTCTTGAATTGTATAGAATCATATGGTTTTATGCACACATATTTCTATAAGCAAGGGTGGGGTTTTTTTTTCAATGCAGCTTCCTTTTAAGTAAGGCTGATAAGAATGGTAGCCTTCACTTAACTTTGGTTGGTTAATTTAATTATTGTGAAGCAACATTAGATTGACATAATTCAGCCTAGGAATTTTAAGCAGTTATTCTAAAAGCTTAAAAAGCCTTATTCAAATATTGCTTTGTACTAACAGAAAATATCATATTAAAATAGCAATTTTAAAAACTCAGCTGACCTGATCCTGAGAATTATAATATGGAGTTTTCCGCTGAATGATTGCAGGATCCTTTGTAGCTGAATTATTATTATTATTTTTTGATGTGGGAAATTTCTGTGAAGTGTGTGCTTCATTTAGTTAGATGTGTCTGCTGGTCAGGGGGCTGAAAACTACACCTTAGGTCTATTTCTAAGTGAGAAGTATTCAGTCTTAAATAATAGTGCGACATGAACAATTAATATCCTAGGTCTAGGAACAAACTCTTGAAACATTAGATATATATATCTTGAAAAGCCCCTGCAAAATTAGTTGTATATTGATTTTAAAAAGGAAAAGTTTTAAATATCAAAGAAATTATAGTGTTAAGATTCTGTTGTGTAAATTGAATTCAACTACATTTAGTTTTTCTATCTTAATCCTGGCCATAGCCCTTTTTAGGAGAGTATCATTGGTATGCCACACCAGACCATGTGTGATCTTTAGTTTGAAATAGATTGTGTACCTTTGCAGTGATACCATTTGTGTGCTAATAAATGTTTTCTGACATTGTCATCACATAGAGGACATAGAGGAAAGTCAGATTATGAAGTCGCAAAACAAGGCTTAACTGAGATTAATAAATTGCAGAAAAAGAAGAGGGATCTGAGAAGGGATTTTTAAACAGCTATTGGCAGATAGAAGTGGCCTCGTGGCGAGGGGAGTGTGTGTGTGTGCTCTCCCCAGGCCGCTTCTACCGGCCGATCGAAGTGGCTGTTGATCACACTGGGGGAGCTCCCATCGCTGGAAAGAGACTGTCCTAAAGACAAGGGGACTAGTGCAGCCACGCATTGCCCTGAAGCAGCTGGGGACTGTATCCTCAAGGGAGCTAGCTTTCGATCGGCAGATAGAAGCGGCCTCGCGGCGAGGGGAGTGTATGTGTGCGCTCGCCCCAGGCCGCTTCTACTGGCCGATTGAAGTGGCTGTTGACTGCACTTGGGAAACTCCTATCACCAGAAAGAGGCTACCCTAAAGGCGAGGGAAAGGGGCAGCCACGCCTCGCCCCAAAGCAGCTGGGGACTGTGTCCTCAAGGGAGCTAGCTTTCAATCGGCAGGTAGAAGCGGCCTCGCAGTGAGGGAACTGTGTGTGTGCACTCGCCCCGAGGCCGCTTCTACCGGCCGATTGAAGTGGCTGGTGACTCTGCCTTCAAGAGAGCTTCTATCGGCTATCAGGGTATTCTAGCCTAGGCTACATGCAAGGCATTCCTAAAGGCAAGTTTTCTCCCCACCCCACCCCTGCCCTTCCTCCCCACTCCCGCCCTTTCCCCCCATTTCTCTTCACCTCATGTAGTTCTGACGAATGAAATGGTGGGGAAATGCATGGTTTTAATAGGCCTAAATTAGGGGGCAGGGCTTAATTTCACCTCATGCCTAGAGATCATGCTGGGCCTTCCTATTGGTGGAGGCCGTATTGTTGGAGAAACACTGTAGCTTTCAGTTGCATTTGTTGCATGTAGTATATTTTCCTCTTTCTCATCATGGATGTAAACTTTTTTAAAAATTGTGATGAAAAGCACAATCTGTAGTGGTAGATGAATGTATTACTACTACTACTACTATTACTACTACTACAGAGTCCTCAATCATTGACTCTAATGGAGCCTGTCCATTATGGTCACAAGAGATTATGGTAGTTAAATGAGGTGACCACATGACTGTGTAGTTTACCAATCCCCATCCTTACCCTCCCTGTGGTTAAGTGGACCACAGAGTGCCTTAGGGGTGGGGGCAGTCAAGGGAGGCCTTCTTTTCCTAACGTGATTGAAGCAGAGCAGACTGTTCTGTCCCTCAGCCATATAGTTCTGTCCCAGAAGCAGGCACCATTTTTATGAATTGTGCCTACTCTGAAAATGGTGCCTCTTCTGGGGTGCATTGCGGCCTGCCTCCTTGCCTTATGAGAGCTCTGGAAGTCCGGAGATCTTCCTCATTCAACTGCATTTAGTTTTTCTATCGTAATCCTGACCATAGCTCTTTTTAGGAGAGCATCCTTGGCATGCCACACCAGTCCAGGTATAGGGTGCCCACAATGAGGTGGGAAGCTGAACCAAGAATATGTTAATTGTAAGAACGAAAGGCTGCAGTGGCTGTAACCTCAAAATCAGTTCATAAATACCTTTTTGTTGTAATTTCAGGTGGTTAATAAGTGACCAGCCATAAATCAAGGACTATCAGTATGTGTTATAAGGTGTGTCTTACAATAGTCCCACTGAAAAATCACTGATTTTAGATTGGCTGGTTGATTTTTGACCAAAATATCTCATATCGTATTCATGTTATTTTGTTTGTCTTAATTGATACATTAACTGCAGCCCCAGTTTAGCACCTGGAAGATGTGAAAACCTATATTTCAGTGTTATGTTTCAAAACATTGTCTTGAGATTTCTGTGAGCCAAGATTTGTATAACTAAACTGGGAATTTGAAGAGAACTGAGAATTAATACCATAGGTGTTGTTTGTTTGTTAATCACAGCACGAGATGTTCATTATTCTTCTGGGTGCTTTTTTTTTTTTAATCTTCTCTCCTTTCCAGTATGGAAACTTTGAAGCCTCTTTGAACCTTTCTTCAATCATGTGGCTTTCAGATGTGTGGGACTACAGCTTCCCAACATTGTCACTCACCTATGATTGACCCAGATGAGTTTTCCCCATAAAAATGTCCTCAAATGTTTCCTCCCAGAATTCCTAGTAAGAATAGCCACTACTGAGAATTATATCTGGAAAATGTCCTGGTTTAGAAAAAAAAGTCTCAATGAACAGCAGGATCTTGAAATTATCTGCCTTCCAGACAGATAAAATAAAAACAAGATGGTTGAAGTGTTTCTGGTTTTCTATTATGTGTTTTAGAAGCTTTGCTCTATTCTTTTACTTACCTATTGTTTCCAAATCTGTGTTCTTTCTCAGTCCTTCTCATCTTTCTGGGATCATCTATCCCTTGAATCCTAATGGAAGATCTTACTACAAGCTAGTAAGCTTGCTTTATACCAAATTCATGCTGGAGTTCATTCTTTGCAAGTTGAAGGTCCCATGTTCAGTCCCTAGTATCTATTCTTACCAGGAACAGATAGGTAAGATTAACAGAGTTGGAAGGGACTTTGTAGGTCATCTAGTTCAACCCACCTAAGCAGACCCTGCACCATTTTTGACAAATGGAAGGCCAGTCTCTTCTTGAAAGCTTCCAATGGTGAACCTCCCATGACTTCTGAAGGCAAGCTGTTCCACTGGTTGATTGCTCTCACTGTCAGAAAATGTATTTCCAGTTGAATCTCTCCTTAATCAGTTTCCATCCATCCATTATTCCTTGTCTGGTCTTCGGGTGCTTTGGAAAATGGCTTGACCCTCTCCTCTCTGTGGCAGCCCCTCAAATATTGGAGCACTGCTATTATGTCTCCCTTGCTTCTTCTCTTCACTATACTCGCCATGCCCAGTTCCTGAAACTGTTCATCATATGTTTTAGCCTCCAGTCTCCTAATCATCATGGTTGCTCTTCTCTGCACTTTTTTTAAAGAGTCGCAACATCTTTTTTATAGTGTGGTGACCAAAACTGGATGCAGTACTCTTAGTCTTATTAAGGCTTAATAGGTATTAGTACCTCACTTGATCTTGACTGTATCCCTCTGTTATTTCAATTTAGGATTGCATTGGTTTTTTTGGCTGCTGCCACACATTGTTGACTCAAACAGTTGTCCACAAAGATCTCTCTCACAGTTACTACTATTAAGCCTGGTTTCACTGGTCTAAATGTGTACTTTTGGTTTTTCTTCCCAAAGTGTAAGACTAGTTTTCTCTACATTGAATTTCATTTTGTTATATAGGGCCCAGTGTTCAAGTCTGTTAAGATCCAGTAGGAGCAAATCATAAGAAGTTATGAGAATTGTTGTGTATAGAACTTTGTAGACTCCAAATATCTTAAACTGATTGGCCGAATAGGCCGTTCTCGGATTGGTCAGTTAAGCGCCATTCCGATTGGCCCACTTGATGGCGGAAACATTGGAACAACTGTCATTAGCCACAAGCCACGAGCAAGCCACTATAAGAAGGGCTGCAGCGGCTTGGGTAAAGGTTCCGTTACAAGTCACTATACTGTTTTAATAAAGAGCTGTGTGTTGGAACCCAGTCTTGCGCACCTTATTTCCAAACAGAACACTGGCAACGAAGGTGGGATCGTCCTAGAAGAGCGAGACCGAAGCACGCAGCAACCAGAACCGAGTGACCGAGATGGCCGATAACAATGCGCCGCCCGCACCATTCAACCCAGCCGAAAAAGATTGGGAGTCATACATTGACTGCTTTCTGATGTTCTTAGAAAGCAACGAGCTACAGGAGATAATTGACCAGAGGAAGAGAGCTATATTCCTTACGCACTGTGGGCCAGCCGTTTTCAAAATGGCCAAGGCGCTAGCTAAACCGAGAGACGTTAAGCAGATGGCATGGCCTGCACTGAACAGAATGCTATGAGCCCATTATGCGCCTGTGGTCTCCAACCTGATCAAAAGACACAAATTTTACAAATGAGACCATCGGGAAGATGAGAGCATCGGAGATTTTGTAGCAGCCCTAAGACACATTGGAGGAGCCTGTGAGTTCCAGAACATGGACGAGGCCATGAGAGACCGCGTGGTCCTCAGATTGAAGGATGCTACACTCTAAAGCAAGCTGCTAAACAGACCGAATATCACAGTGGCCGAGGCCATCACAGAAGCCACCGCCGCTGAAGCAGCCAAGAAATCCGCAGCCACTATATGCCAGGTGAACTCCATTCCAGATCCGCCGAATCAACCCAGAGAAAAGAGGGCGGAAGGAAGCAAGAAACAGCCCAAAGCGTCTGCCCACCATGAAGATCTCAACTCCCCAAGCGACACTGATGACGACAATGAAGACATACATAGGCTTCAGTCGGAAAGAAAATGGCAGGAAAAAGGAAGAAGCAGGTGAGAATTCTAGTGTGCTGGATGCGGAGGAAATCACCCGCGTTCAGAATGCAGGTTCTTAGATGCCATTCGCAGATGTTGTGAAAAATGGGGACACTTTGCAAGGGTCTGCCGGAACAAAAAGAGCTATAGTCCAAAAAGACGTTTCTGGCACCCTCCCAGAAGTGAAGAGAGACAAGCCAGAAGCAGATGGAGCTGAGAGAGCAGAAACCGGCGAACGAACGACAGAGAAGAAACACACCAAACAACCATCGGAAATGCCAGGGCAGCAAACAAAAAAAAGGTCCAGATAAATGTGAAAATCGAAGGAAAACCCTGTGAGGTGGAAGTAGACTCCGGATCATACCTGTCAATGGTATCTTGGAACACTATCAGAAACCTGATACCAGACATCAAGCAAAGAGAACTGGAACAGCAAAAATTGATATTAAAAGACTACCAGGGAAACCGAATCCCGGTAGTGGGCCTTGGACATTTCCTAATAGAATTTAAAAACCATGCTGAAGTGCTGCCTCTGACAATTGTCGACCGTGATCACCCTAGCCTGCTGGGAATCGAATGGTTCATGCCTCTGGGAATCGGAGTGACCGGGATCAACAGCATCGTTGCGGCCAACTGGGAAAAGAACCTGCTGGAAGAGTTCCGGGATGTATTCAACGGGACCCTAGGCAAGTACAAGGGGACCCTAATATCATTCAGCCTAGACCCAAAGGTAGCTCCCATCAGGCTCAAAGCCAGACACATTCCTTTTGCCTTAAAGCCAAAAATAGATGAGCAGCTTAACAGACTCATCGCACAAGGGGTGTTAGAGCCAATCGACCATGACAGGTGGAAAACACCTATCGTGATTCCTGTCAAACCAGATGGGTCAGTGCGCATCTGTGGAGACTGCATATTGACTTTGCTGGGCCAATGAAAGGGAATACCTATTTTGTAATCGTTGATACCAACATGAACTGGTTAGAGGTTATCCTTATGGTGTCCACTACTACGGAAGCAGTCATAAAACAGTTAAACAAACTTTTTGCCATACATGGACTGCCAGATGTAGTAGTCTCGGTTAATGGGCCCCAGTTTACTGCTTTAGCTTTCGAGCAATACTTGGCTGCACAGGGCATCCGACATGCCCTGACAGTGGCGGCTCATCCTGCTTCTAATGGACGGGCCGAACGCATGGTTCGTTATACTAAGGAGGCCCTAGAAAAAATGGACACGGGGGACGTCCAAGATAAACTTAACTAACTATTAACTATTCAACATATCACCCCTAGTACAACCACTAACAAAAGCCCAGCAGAACTCCTCATGGGTACAAAATTGTGTTCCTATCTTGATAGACTGCACCCCACCTATACATGTGACAAACCCCCTGATTCCTCCAGTAAATATCGCTCCTTTGATATCAGCGATTCAGTCTACGCTGAGAACCTTACCAGGGACCCATTATGGCTTCCAGCCACAGTTACCCAAATCACAGGGCCCTGGTCATACTGACTTGCACTAGACGATGGCAGAACATGGAAGCAGCACATCGACCAGCTTTGCTCTCGAACATTGGAATGCAACACCACCGTAGACACCAATAAATGAGCCAAAAACAACCGAGGAGGGGAGGCAAACACAAAATAATAAAAAAGGGAGAGATGAACCTCCAATAACCCAACAACAATCACGACACAAACCCGAACTAGAATACCAAATGAAACAAAAAGAGCGCTTACCCATAGACGACCTCCAGAGAAGAAGTCCAGGAGCAGGAGAGCGAGGTGAGGCCTTCCTGGAAGAGATAGCCAGGCTAGCTCGACCAGCCCGGACAAACCAGGAGGGAGCGGCGGAGCCACCTCAACCAGCCCGAGAAACGCAGGCGGGAGCAGCAAGGCTGACTCACCCTTCCAGGAGGTTCCATGGAGAAGACATGGAGAGAAAGTGATCCTGTCCGAACCGTTTGAGGACCACGCTGAGACTGAGCTGCACAGGTCAACTAGGACCCACAAAAGCCCTACCTACCTGCGTGACTACGTTACGCACGTTGGACGAAACCAAAGGGGGAGGGGTGTTGGGTATAGAACTTGGTAGACTCCAAATATCTTAAACTGTTTGGCCGAATAGGCCGTTCTTGGATTGATCAGTTAAGCACCATTCCAATTGGCCTGCCTGACGGCGGGAACACTTGAACAACTGTCATTAGCCACAAGCCGCGAGCAAGCCGCTATAAGGACTGCCGCGGCTTGGGTCAAGATTTCATTACAAGTCACTATACTGTTTTAATAAAGAGCTGTTTGTTGGAACCCGGTCTCTCGCACCTTATTTCCAAACGGAACAAGAATGATGAGCTATTGCCAGCCAGAATAATTAGTTTTGACTGGAGGTCAAAACTAACTAATAATTAGTTTTGACTATTTTGACAAAATAGTTTGATTTGATGCAATAAAGTTCCTTTGTATCTATGTCATGCAGAACCTGTTGCTTTGAATAATAAAAATAGAATATATATATTCATATTTAATATGCTTAGAACAAAGTAACAAAGCAGAATGATCAAGGAAGACAATATAATTATTATAGCTGATGATCCAAAACCATGATCATATTTCATGCATTTGCAGGAAGAAACAATTCTGTCTTTTCTGTCAGCAATTATTGCAATTTAAGTATCCAAGAGAAGGCCATGAATGCTTTTCCTGAGGGTTGGAGATTATGAGAATTCAAATCAAGACATCTGGAAGATAATCAGGATAGAGAAAGCTGGAAAGTTTTGTGTTCCCAATCCTTAGCATTAACAATTTTTTTTCTTTATAACTAAATTTTGCCATGTGACAAGGTTGCATGAGCTACCATTTTTAAACAAGATAAAACAAGACTGGACTCCTGTTTACTATCTGAATAGCTGCTAACACCCTTATTCCTGCTGACACATCTAATCAGACAAGGTGACAAAATGCAAAGCAGCAGCATGTGATTCTCCCAAAGCAAACTCTTACAGCATTTACTACAGTCCCCTCACTTATACAAACACACACATTGTGGTTAGCCTCAGTTGATGGCATTTATGCTGGCAAGGATACTGGATGTTTTGAAAAATTCTTGGCTTTTCAGAAATGTAACTGTTAATCACTAAACTTGATGAAAAGTATGGAGATCATGAGAACATCAAATGTTGACATGTCACCCAAAAGGTTCTTCTGCAATATTGACAAGAAATTTATTTTGAGTAATTTTTATTCGAACAAAAGATATAAAGAAGGGTAAAAATGCTTTGGATGTGGATTAGTAGAGGATTTAAAGGAAAACTTGATAACTTATGTGTGATAGTTGAATAAACGGTCATATTATTTTGTATACATCTCATAAAATACCTGTGGGTGTTTATCTGCAAATGCTTACATGCTGGCGATATGTTATTTTATTACAAAGAAATCTTAATGTATGAGGAAAGCCATTTTATACAGTGGTACCTTGGTATTCATTGTTAATTGATTCCGCAAGGCACAATAAGTACCAAAAATGATGAGTACTAAATATTTTTTTCCCCATAATAATGTAGTGAGTCACAAAGCAGCCAACACCAAGTTCTAACTTATGCCTAACAAATGATGAATACTAGGACAAAATTTTCACATCAGAAAGTCTTGAGTACCAAATTCAATGAGTTTTTAAGTAGTTAAAGTAGTTAAAGCCCCTGTCACACTGCACCAACGGATGCAAAGAGGACGTAAAATGGACAAAAAAGATTGCCATCCATTGGTTAATGTGATGTATCCGTTCTGTACTCACTGCCTTCGTTTTGCTTCCTCTCTATCCGTCCAGCATCCGTTTATGGACGTTTCATCCGCAAAGAAAGTTTTGAGATGCTCAAAACTTTTGCGCGGAAAATGTATCCAATTCGTCTGTTCTGCATCCACTAGGCATCCGCTAGGCATCCATTCTGCATCCGCACAACTCGCATCCGCTCGGACGCAGGGAGGAAGCGGAACGGATGCAGAACGGATGCCTAGTGAATGCAGCACGGAAACAAAGCATTTAAAATGGAAAAAACCTTCGCAGAGGGGACCTATCTCTGATATTAAGGATGTCTAGAGGATGCCTAGAGGATGCCTAGAGGATGAAAAGGGACACCTATACTGCCTATAAAAAGGGGGAGCAACTCATCTGGATCTTACTTTCAGAACAGCAGCCCTGCGGTGCAGACCTCTGCAGTCTTCATCTGACTCTTCCTCTTCCACAGCATCCAGTCATGTCCACCGTGGATCGTAACAAACTCCTTTTGGCAGCCACCATCCTTCTGCAACAGTGCGAAGCCATCTACAGGCTCTGTGAACTCTACTACGGGAAGAAAAAGAGGCGGCCAAGAAGCAACTGGGTCCGAAGATGGATCGGGAGAAGAGCAGAGTACGGACTGTACAACAAGCTGATGGTGGAGCTGAGGAACGAAGACCTTCGTGCATTCCAGAACTTCATGAGGATGCCTCCAGCCATGTTTGATGAAGTTGTGGAGCGGCTGAGACCCAGGTTGACCAAGACAAACACCAGCTTCCGGCCCAGCCTGGAACCTGGGCTCAAGGTGGCACTGACTCTGCGCCACCTGGCCTCAGGGACCACTTACAGGAGCATGCAGTACGGCTGGAGGGTGCCACACAACACCATCAGCATTGTGGTCAGAGAAGTGGTGCAGGCCATCATCGAAGAATACCTAGAGGAGCTCCTCCAGTGCTCCTCCACTGAAGAAGGATGGAAGAAAGTTGCAGAGCAGTGGTATCAGAGGTCGAACTTCCCATACACCGTTGGAGCCATCGATGGCAAGCACGTGGCCTGCAAAGCACCAGTAAACTCAGGGTCCTCTTATCACAACTACAAGGGCTTCTTCAGCGTCATCCTCTTTGCCATGGTCGATGCTGACTATAAGTTCATGTACATCGATGCTTCAGGCAACGGCTCATCTTCAGATGCCCAGGTATACAACGCAAGTGATCTCAAGGGTGGGCTGGAACGCAACCTCATCATGGGCTTCCCAGATCCAGACCCCCTGCCCAACGACACTCAAGATGTGCCCTACTTCATCGTGGGGGATAACGCCTTCTCCCTCACAACCTACCTCATGAAGCTCTACACCTCCAAATACCTCACCCGTGAAGAGAGGATCTCCAACTACAGGCTGTCCAGGGCAAGGCGGGTGGTGGAGAACGCCTTTGGCATCCTGGCCAACAGGTTCCAGGTACTTCTCACCACCATGCAGCATCGCCCAGAGACCGTGAGGAGGATCATGGAAGCTTGCTGCATCCTGCATAATCTCATGCGCACCCGCTACCCAGTGTTGCAGAACAGGCTCGTGGACCTCCAGCAAGGCAATGGGGACATGGAGCCTGGAGGAATGGAGGCAAGGGCGAAACCTGATAGACACTGAGGATGTGCAAGGCCCCAACAGAGCCTCACGTGAAGGGAAGAAGCAACGCAACCTCCTGAAACACTGGTGCAACTCCCCAGCTGGAGCGGTGGAGTGGCAAGACAGGATGATAGATGACTAATGGATGCTTCCTTGAGGCTGTCTCATAACACTGATGAGATTGGGCCATGTACGTTGGGTGGGCCTACAATGAACAGGGCATTTAACAAAGAGTTGTGTTTATGTTGACATGTGTGGATGATTGATTACATTGTTATTGATAATAAAGGGCTATAGGTGTGGCACCTGGGAGGGTGGACCATCCAGTCCCACTATGCTTGCACTGGAGGTTTATCTATCCCACAGCTATTACCCATCCCAAAGGTATCCCTGCCCATCCCACTGCTATCTCAACCCATCCCACTGCTATCTTAACCCATCCCAGAAGCATGCAAAGGCTTAAACCATTTCTAAAAGTTTCCAGCAAGACTTTATTAAAAAAATGAAATGAAGCAAGTGTGTGAATCAAAAATAGACTTTATTAACAACAAGCTATAAAACAAAAATGAATCTCTGGCACTCCTCTTGGTCGCTCAGTCTCAGGGGTGAAGGGTGCAGGTGCTGTGGAGGTGGCTGGTGCTGGAGTGCTTGTCATCAGCTCCTCCAGAAGCAGAAGCAGCAGAAGCCCCAGCCCCAGAAGAGCGAGCCCGTGCTGCAGAAGCCCCAGCAGAACCAGAGTGAGGGCCAGGGGGTGGGATGGTAGCCCTGTCCCTCTTGCAAGGGCTGGCAGCAGATGGTTGAGGCTTTCTGTGCTTCCGTATGGTTGCGGGGTTGCTGGCTGGCAGGGAGGCAGGCAGGCACCAAGGCTGGCAGGAAGGCTGGCAGGGAAGCAGGCACCAAGGCTGGCAAGAAGGCTGGCAGGCAGGCAGGCACCAAGGCTGGCAGGCAGACATGAACCAAGGCTGGCAGGAAGGCAGGCAGCAAGGCTGGCAGGCAGGCAGCCAGCAAGGCTGGCAGGCAGGCAGCCAGCAAGGCTGGCAGGCAGGCAGCCAGCAAGGCTGGCAGGCAGGCAGGCAGCAAGGCTGGCAGGGAGGCTGGCAGCAAGGCTTGCAGGCAGGCATGCAGGCAGGGCAGGCAAGGCTGTCAGTCTGTCCGGCAGCAGGTCTTTCCTCTGAATGGTGACCTGCTTCCGAGCTGCTTCCCTTATATCTGCGGGGCTTACACAATGCATCCTCCCCGCATGCGCAATTAACACTAGGCATCCGTTAGGCTTCCGCTGTGCATTCGCTAGGCTTCCGCTCTGCATCCGCTTCATCTGCTCGGCGTCCATTCTGCATCCGCTGTATCCGTTCCGCGTCCGTTTTGCTGAGGTCCCCCGGAAGTCTAGCGCATGTGCCATCCGCTCCCATCTGCTCCCATCCGCTGGGCTTCCGTTCCACATCCGCTTTCCATCCACCATGCGTCCTCCCCGCGTCCGTTCCTTTCCGTGTTATCCGCTCCGGTTATGCAAATTTTCGCCCCTTCTGAGAGCGATAACAACGGATGGAACATTTTTCTCGCCCGTTGTGTCCTTTTTACTAATGTTTTGCATTTGTTGGGCAGTGTGACAGGGCCTTAAGTATCACTGTATTTTAAGATTCTGTCCATCAGCTATTTTTTCCACTATTTTCTTTCCAAACATGAGCTTCAAAATATGATAATTTATGTAGATTTGTTAGTCTTCAAAATGTCACATAACTTTTTGTTCAAAATACTCATTTAGAAATTATCATTATTTTATATGTCAGAGGAACCTATGTAGATGAATTGTCTAGAAGTTGAGTCATGGCAACTGGACTTTTGTATATTCATTATCAGTTTTATTTTTTTCCATAATAGAACTGAAAGTGATGTGTTCGATTTTCCTGGCAGACTCTCACTATGCCTTTATATAAGGCCATCCCATTCTCCCATGAGCTGTTCAGAGCATCCAGTGATGGGAAGGTGCTTCAGTCTCTTCTAGGAAGGCTGGACTTAAACTTGAGGACGCTCCTCTTCCTCCACGAGACTCCTCCTTAGTT
Source organism: Laticauda colubrina (assembly GCA_015471245.1). NCBI lineage: Eukaryota > Metazoa > Chordata > Lepidosauria > Squamata > Elapidae > Laticauda > Laticauda colubrina. The sequence continues at coordinate 2,494,939 of BLBF01000048.1, forward strand.
TCTACAGTTTTAGCTCAGCCTTTCTTCAGACAGGTTGTGTTATTGTTTTCCTGGTCGGAACAGAACATTGGCGATTTAGCTGATTTGTTTCTCAGGTCAGGTACCATAGTTTCTGTCACCAACTACCCTCACCATCCTTGGGAACCTCCAAAAATCATTTCGCTCATTTTTTATGAGCGTTCCAGCCTCCCGAGGCTAAAGCCTCATAAACCCGGAGGCTTGTCTTTCCGATCTGCCCTGAGGCTAAAAGCCTCTCATTTCAGAGCCGCTGCCTTAAACTTCTCAACAAGGAGGCTTATCTCTCTGATCTCCCAGTCGGCTGAGTAAACACTCTATCTCTTCGAGGCTCGAAGCCTTGATTTAAACAGTGCAGCCTTTTTCCTTTTATTATGAGGCTTTCCCCGCAGAACACCTCAGGGCAGGGAATTAGCCCCTGCGCCTTCCCATTGAGTGGTTTTGCTTTCAGCAGGCTGGACGGTGATAGCTGCTTTCATTTTCATTCTACCATGAGGCAGCCACCATTTTAAAGGCTGCATGGTTAAATTTTTACTGAGAAATTGTTACTGTCTGTGAGGCAAGTTACCCAACAGCTTTTCCTTCTTGGGGACCTGGGAAGGGGGGGTCCCTACCACCAGTTCACTGGATGATAGAGGACCTGAACTGCTGGGTTCCACAGGCAATAAGTGTAGCTAAACTGATCTAATTATCAGTTACAGACCTCTGTGCCCTCATATAGGTGCTGGGTCTGGAGGGGATTGTTCTGGTCTCCCTATTTGATATTACAAGTACTTTATTCAAAAATTGACTTGATTGACTTAACTTCTACAAATATTTGTGTTGGTATGGATAGATAGATAGATAGATAGATAGATAGATAGATAGATAGATAGATAGATAGAT
>BLBF01000048.1:2503288-2556335 GCA_015471245.1 Laticauda colubrina
ATATATATATATATATATATATATATATATATATATATATATATATATATATATATATATATATATTTGGTTATTTGGGTTTTCTCCCGCGTAGAATTGGAAGTTCCTCACACACCTCAACAGCCTACATCCCAAAATACAATTCACCATGGAAATAGAAGCCAACAATCAACTTCCCTTCCTAGATGTCTTAGTATACAAAAAATCCAATGGCTCCCTAGGACACACCATCTACCAGAAGAAAATACATACAAACCGCTATCTACATGCACTCTCACACCACCACCCAGCACAGATCAATTCTGTAGCCAAGACACTCATCTCCAGAACAAAATGCTTAGCCGATGAACAACACTTAAAAACCGAACTACACACCCTCACTAATGTACTTACAGCCAATGGATTTCCAAAAAAGAAGATTACCCACCTAATCCAAAAAGAAACCCCAACCAAAAGCCAAGACAGAGAACAAGAGAATGGCAAAGCCCTCCTCCCATATATAAAAGGCACTACAGACAAAATCAGCAAGATCCTCCAAAAACACAACATTAAAACAGCATTCTGCACAAACAGAAAAATATCCACCATCCTGAGAAACCCTAAGGACAAAATCGAGTTAGAAAACCAAGGAGTATACGAAATCCCTTGCACTGCCTGCCCCACCACATACATAGGACAAACTAACAGAAGAATTAGTGCACGCATTGAAGAACACAAAAACTCAATCAAAAAAGAAGAACTGACCTCTTCCCTGGTCCAACACCTCAAAGCCACAGGACATGAAATTGACTTTAAAAATACCAGAACTATCGCCAAAACCGAACACTTCAACAACAGAATAATCAGAGAAGCCATAGAGATAGAGAAACGCCCACACAGCATGAATAGATGAGATGATACCTCCCGCCTACCAACCATTTGGAAACCTGCCCTCATTAATAAACGAGTAACTAACTTGAAGAATGACACCAGACCCACACCTGCAAGTGCCACACAAGATGCTACCACCACACTTCCACACAGAAAAAAGACTCACACCCACACAGAAGAGGAGACACGACCACGAACCAGAAACCATACTGCAGCTGCACCACTACCCACTTCAAACCCCTCTGACCCATACAAGAAGCAAACTGACACCCACCATGAAGATGTGGCACGACCACGAACACGAAGCCAAACAACAAAATCACAGCTCACCAGCTCAAATCCCCCAGTAACTAAGATTAACCTGAGCACAACCAAGCCCCCACCTAAGCAGAACACATCCCCAGCCAATCAGAACACAGCCAACCCCCCTACCAATCAGAACACAGCCAAACCCCCACCCAATCAAGTCACACCCCCACTAGCAGTTAAAAGGAAGAAGCAGCTGCAAGCTCACATTACTCTGAGAAGCACAGAGCTGAAGAAACAAGCCTGAAGATGATGAATGAGACTTCATCGAAACGTTGCCTAGATACTTCCAATTCTACGCGGGAGAAAACCCGAATAACCAAAGATCCACATACAAATACCCGCGAAAACTACCCGCGAAAACCTCAGAAAATATATATATATATATATATAGGCCGTCCTCTGCCATCTCCTTATCTCACCAATTGGATAAAAGTCTTTTTTGTAATACCAAGTTGGAAAAATTGTGACTCTCTGGATGTTATTGAAGTACAAGTTGAATGATTCTTGACTAGTGTTGCCAACATTACTAAGAGTTTTAGCCTGGTGTTTTTCATACTTAGTACTACAAGAAGAGTTCTCATCATAGCAGATGAGTGATTCTAGTCTGTTCAAGCTAATTTGTTATTTTTTTTAGTTTAACTTATTATCTGATTTATGGAGGACTAGTTTATCATTCTGATTTTCCCAGAATGAATATTTTTTAAAGGAGATGCCACATAAATTCTAAAAGAATTAATTTTTGTAACTACTAGTTGGATGGATGCTTCCATTCTCAACACTGTTTTCTAAGGCCTATTTTTACTAATAATTACTAATCATGTGGATTGAATTTAGTTAATGAAGTGATACAGACACATGATCTCAAGCAGGAAATTTGGTTGCAGAGATGATTAATTATGTATAAGTCCATGAGTATGGCAAATATTTAAGTCTTTTTGACTGGTAAAAAAACCAAAATGGATTTATCATTGATAGTACATCAAACCTTCTATTTTAATGGTTTGAATTTGTATGATTGCTGAGAACAAAATGATTTATAGGCAGCTTCTGTAAGACAAGGGGAAATTGTTTGTTTCATATTAAAGCCATACCATAGAGTCAAGACAATGCACCATGTGTTAACTGCAAATACAGGAAAGAAAGATGTGAATAATTAAAGATTGGAGAACTGGGAAATCAAAACCTGTGGAGAACTGAAATTGCAGTAAATGGGTACTGATCTTTTGTAAATATTTCCATATAATGTTTACAATTTGTGAAAGGGAAGGCAAGGTGGATTAATTTTTACATTGACAAAAATAATAGTGTATTCCTGAACAGCAAGTTACAATGTAGAAGTTGGAATGTAGTGTTTTCAGTAGAATGGAATTAAAAATAATATTTCTTATTTCAGTCAGGGCTGCACAGAAATGTTAGTAATGAAATTGATAAATTAGTTAAAAATAGACTGGTTTTTAGAAAGAGAGTTTATATTGTAAATACTGCTAAATATAGCCCCATTGTAGTGTCAGGTTTGTTTGTTTGTTTATTTGATTGATTTATATTTTTATTTATTTTATTTAATTTATTTATAAAACATACGAAACATACAAAAACATACAAAACAATACAAAACGATTGCCAAAAATAAGTACAAAGCTTGACTATTTGGCAAGCGATAATCAATAACATTACAATAAAAACAAAAGGGTCCAACATGATGCTCGTGGAATAAGGGTTAGGGAGAGAGAAAGAAAGGGAGAGAGAGAAAGAGAAGAATAGAAGGGGAGGAGATGATAAAAACCTCCCGATATTAGTCTCGCCAAATCAACTCGACATACCTATATACCTAGACATATACATGCATATACATATTTATGCTAGTAAATTACAGTGATGTATTCACATGATAAATGTTACCTTTGTCATATAAAAATTACTTTGAATGAGAGAGAGAAGAGAAAAAGACAAAAACAATCATCTATAAAACATAAAATTCTACTTGTTCGTTCAAGACATAATATTATAGTGAAGCATGATTTGCCCGACACAAGATGAATAATAAGACAATAGAGAAGGTATGAATCCCAGTTAAATCAGAGGAACACAGTATACTGCAGGTGCATCCGCATGTACAGGATCTCAAAAGGAGATAAACATAATAGATACAACAACAATGAATATAGAATGAATCGTTAAATGTTTCTACAGAAAATATCACTGATACTGTGAGATCAACATTTTCTTTAATACTTTTTTAAATGAATAAATAGACTTGGTATTACGTAACTCAAGTGGAAGTTTGTTCCAAATATCTGGGCCAGTGTATCGTATGGATTTGTGTGCTAAGAATGTTTTGGGGTTATTCAAATGTACATCCATTGCATTCCTTGTTGGATAGGAATGGATTTCTGAGTTCAGCTGAAACATATTGATAAATGAAGGAGGTAATAAATCGGTATTAAAGTGGAACATCAAAAGTGCAGTTTGTAAAGTGTGGATGTCATTTACCTTTAAGGTCTTAAAAGAAAAAAATAGGGAATCTGCGTGATCATTATAACCAGCATTTGCACATATACGAATAGCTTTCTTTTGCAATTTTAATATAATATTGTTGGCAGACACCGAGTTTGCCCATATCATATTACAATAAGAAATGTATGGTAGGATAAGTGCATTATAAAGCATAATCAAAATATCCAAAGATAAACAATGTTTGAGTTTACATAATATTCCAACATTACGAGCAATAGGAAATGAAATATATTTCACATGATCATTCCAACTAAGAGTTTCATTAATTATAATTCCAAGAAATTTAGTGGATGTTGTCCCCTCAAGAGGAAAACTATCTATTTTCAGAATACATTCAGTATCACAGCCAATCAGTTTCCTTGGATGTTTAAAGTGTATATAATTCGTTTTTTGTAAATTCAAAGATAATATATTACTTTTAAACCACTGTGACAATTTTGGTAATTCATTATTTAAGGATCTAATGAGACATTGAAAATCTGAATTTGAGAGAAATACATTAGTGTCATCAGTAAAAATAACATATTGTAATAAACTTGATGCATTAGGTAAATCATTGACATATAATAAAAACAATAGTGGCCCAAGAATTGACCCTTGTGGTACGCCGCATTTAATCGACAATATTTCCGAATTACAGAAATCAAAACATGTAAATTGCTTTCGATCATTTAAATAACTTGCAATTAGTTTCAGAGCAGTTCCTCTTATACCATAGAAATGTAGCTTTGATAGCAATATGGAATGGTTAAGAGTATCAAATGCCTTGCTTAAATCCATGAAGACACCAATAACATGCTTTTGATCAGCTAAGGCATTTGATACTCGATCATATAATTGCATAAGCGCCAAATCAGTTGAATGTGATTTCCTGAACCCATACTGATCAGGATTCAGAATATTATATTTAGTTTAAAAACTGTCCAGTCTATTATATATAATTCTTTCCAGTATTTTAGAAAATGTGGGTAACAAAGAAATGGGTCAGTAATTATTAATATTTGAAGAATCATCTTTTTTATACACAGGAATAACTTTTGCTATCTTGAATGGAGTAGGAAATACTCCAGATAATAAAGAAGGATTAAAAATATGAGAAAGAGGGATAATAATAGATTTAATGATCTGTTTCTGCAAAACAGTGCTGATTTCGTCATATCCAGTAGAATGTGTTGATTTCAAAGATTATGTTGTATACATAATTTCTATATGATCAGTAGGCTTTAAGAACAGTGAATGATTACATGAATTAGTAAGATATTGACGAAAATTTGTTCCATGACTATCGACTTTCTTAGCCTGATTAGGACCAATTTTTACAAAAAACTCATTAAAGGCATTAACTATGTTTTGTGAAGATTTAACACAATGATCATTAACATTCAATATTTTAGGAATGATTTTCTGCTTATGATTCCCTAATATTTCTTTCCTTGTGCATTCTCAAATTGATTTTTGTAATACAATCTATGCGATGTTCATATTATTGTTGTCAATTTATTTCTATACCGTTTATATTCATAAACATTTCCATCAGAATGATCGTTTAATTGCAACTTATATAATTCATTTCTCTTTAGTATCGAATGTAAAATACCTCTTGTAATCCATGGATTTCTTATTCTTTTACTTCCTGTTTGTTTGTTTCGCAATGGGATATTCTTATCAAAATAATAATAAAATTTATTCCAAAATAATTCATATGCTTTAGCCACATCATCACAAGCAAGTATGTCATCCCAAGTTATAATAGAGCATCATTCAGACAGTTGATATTTTCCGTTGTAAGCCTACGTAATTTTCCCTTATTTATTTTCTTAGAATGTCTTTGTACTTCAAATAAGATACAAAAAATGGGGAGATGATCCGAGATATCACTATAAAGAATACCTGATTGATTTCGCGCTACATTTGTATTTATAAATATATTATCAATTAAAGATAATGATTGCGCACTAATCCTTGTCGGTTTATCAATAACACAGTGAAAAAAATTAGAATGAAGTATCGTGCAAAATCTTTGTGAGTTATTTTCAGATAATAAATCAATATTAAAATCACCCATTACACATACTATCTTATTACTAGTACTAATTTTAGATAATATAATTTCAAAATCATCAGAAAATGAATCCACGCTTGCATCTGGCAGTCGGTAAATAACTACAGCAATTCTTTCCATTTGGAATTTCAATTTCAACAGATAAAATCTCAGCATTAGAGTTTACACAAAACGAATTATGCCATACAGTAAATGAGTATGTATTCTCAACGCACAGTGCTACGCCACCTCGATGGTTTGCTTTATCAGAGCAAATCAAAGAGTAGCCGTCAATATTGAATATTGGTGAAGATTTATCATTCAACCAAGTTTCACTTACACCAATAAATGAGAAATTAAAACTAAGAGATGGTAACAAGGTGATTACATTATCATAATTTTTGGGCAAACTGCCAGCGTTAATATGTAAAAAACTTAAAACAGAGTTAAATCGACCATGTTGGCACTGTAAGGCAGTATACATATAGGTGTTTAATTCTTCGGGCAAGAAATATTTACAATCTACTATATGTGATATATCAGTTTCTTCTTCAAAATTCATTCAAAATCGTTAGTATAATAAATATCCAGAAACAATTGTAACATGATACAATGTGAAATACACAGGACTGACCAATTAGGATGATTGGTGAGGCAAATGACATGGAAGCAGAGGAAAGAGAGGGGACGAGCATCATGAGGAAACTTATGAACTACAATTACAACAAAAGCAAAAACAGTAACCATAATCAGAGAGTATAACAAGCCGATCCTCTCCGAACAGCGTTTCATTAGTTCACATTTACAGAGAGATAGAGAGAGGGAAAGACAAGATGATAGAGTGATAGAGAGAGGAAGAACATGTGAAAGAAGAATGGCACAATTCAGAACATGTCAATCTGTCACTTACGAATACTGTGCACTTGAAACTCTACTTTATCATTGTTTGGAGAACATGTTATGTAACGGACAGCTCCCTCCATGGATGCATAAGCAAATGAGAGAGATTGTAGTCTATTTTGCTGCCTATTCACCCATGTCAACTCAAGGCAGCTTACATAATGTAAAATCATATTTAAAACAAAAAATAAAAACATTAAGAACTAACAAAAAGAATCAAATAAATTAGTAAAGTACAATAGAACAAAATTTTGGAAAATAAAACAAAAACAAATTCCCACCCCTCCACCCTGACGACAGAGGGTCACACTAGACATTTGATGGGTTCCATCCCTCTCTGGGTTCCCCAGGCCCGCTGGCAGAACCAGGTCTTCAGTGCCTTTCGAAATAATATTAATGAGGGGGCCATTCTAATTTCTGGGGAATGACGTTCCAGAGAGATGGAGCCACCACAGAGAATGCCCTTCTTCTAGGTCCCACCAGGTGTATCTCCCTCAGGGGTGGGACCTGCAACATTCCCTGCCTCCTCGCTCTAATGGTTGGGTAGATGTCACTGGCAAGAGATGTTTCCTCAGATAACCCAGACCCAAGCCATGAAGGGATTTAAAGGTGACAACCAGCACCTTGGATTGCACCCGGAAGCAAATTGGCAGCCAATGCAGCTATTGCAGGAAAGGTGATACATGTGCACACCGGGGTATGCATAAAACCATGCGGGCTGCTGTATTTTGCACCAACTGGAGCTTCTGGATGCTCTTCAAGGGCAGCCCAATGCAATAATCAAGACGGGAAGTGACCAGGGCATGAGTGACTGTCAGTAGGGATCGCTGATCCAGGAAGGAGCATAACTGGTGCACAACCCACATTTGTGCAAAGGCCCTCCTGGCCACGACTGCCACCCGCTCTTCGAACAGGAGTCGTGAATCCAGGAGAACCCCCAGATTACGCACAGGGTCTGTTTGGGGTAGTGCCACCCCATCCAAGGTGGTAATTCTCCTTGAACCAAAGAACCCCAGAGCCAGAGCCACTTGGTCTTGCATGGGTTTAGTTCAACCCGTTGCTCCCCATTCAGCCCCTAACAGCCTCCAGGCATTGCGAGAGGGAGGACACAGCAACATTAAAACTCACCATGGGCCAAGACATACAGCTGAGTATCATCATATCATCATCATATATCACATTTTCCTCATTATTGAAAAAAAATATACATATATGTGTGTGTGTGTGTGTGTGTGTGTGTGTGTGTGTGTGTGTGCTGTTTAGCTTCCCTCGGGTATTATCCTACGTCATTGTAGTGTTGTTAAAGTTGTAGCAACGTTTCAGCAGAATCTCATCTGCCATCATCAGACTTCTGTATGGATGTGTTTCTCACAGCTTTTGGTTTCAAATTCGAGGCTGGTCCATTCTGATTGGCTAGGAGCCTGGGTCTGTGTTCACTGGACTTGGAGTTTGATTGATTGGTGTTTCTGGTTTCTTCTGTCTGTTTTGTGGCTTTGATTGGCTGGCAACACTCTGTTCTTGTGTTGGAGGCTTTCAGTGCAGCTTGGCTTCGTGTGAGAGGACGGCTGCTATTCATCAGCAAGCTAGGTTTCACCTGGGTGCCTGGTGGGGGGGGTGTTTGAGTTGGAGGCATCAGAGGGAGTCTGTCTGTGCTCAGGTGTTTGTCTGTGTTGTGGCATGGAGATCTTTCTATTTGAGAGTGCAGGTTTCCAAATGATTGACAATCTGCTGGAATCATCTCTTCTATTCATGCTTTAAGGTCTTTTTTCAATCTCTATGGCTTCTCTGATGATTCTGTGGTTGGGGTTTTCTATAGTGGCTAGAGTTTGAGTGCCATTGAAGTTGATGTTGTGACCTGTGGTTTTCATGTGTTGGACTAGTGAGGAGGTGTGTTCCAGCTTTTTTACTGCATTTTTGTGTTCATCTAGGCGGGTACTTATTCTTCAGTTGGTCTGTCCAATGTATGTGGCCGGGCATACATGCACAGGGAACTTCGTATATGCCTTGGTTTTCCAGGTCAATTTTATCTTTTGGGTTTCTCAGGATGGCTGCTATTTTTTTGTCTGTTTTGAAGGTAGTCTTGATGTGATGCCTATGTAGTATCTTACTGATTTTATCTGTAGTACCTCTTATGTAGGGCAAGACAGCTCTTCCATAGGTCTGTTGGTCTTCTAGGTCTCTGTTATGTCTTGGTGTGTTTTTGTGGATCAAATTGGTGATTTTGTTTTTTTGGAAGCCATTGGCTGTCAATACTTCAGTCAGGGTGCATAGTTCAGTCTTTATATGTGTCTTGTCTGCCAGGCGTTTGGTTCTGGTAATTAGTGTTTTCGCCACGGAATTTATCTGTGGTGGGTGGTGGTGGGATTGGGCGTTGAGGTAGCGGTTGGTGTGTGTCTTCTTTTGGTATATGGTGTGTCCCAGTGTGCCATCTGTTCTTTTGTAGATTAGTACATCTAGGAATGGTAGCTGTTTGTTTATTTCCATTTCCATGGTGAACTTGATTTTGGGGTGTGTGTTGTTTAGGTGTGTTAGGAAATTGTTTAGGTTTTCTTTTCCATGGGGCCAAATCACAAATGTGTCATCGATGTATCATAGTTTGGGTTTGTGGGTGGCATTAGCCAGGGCTCTGGATTCGAATTCTTCCATGAACAGGTTTGCAATGACGGGTGACAGTGGTGATCCCATAGGGGCTCCTTCAATTTGCTTGTAACTTTGTCCTTTGTATATGAAATATGTGTTGGTTAGGCAGTGTTCTGTTAGTTCCATGAGGTGTTTAGCTGGTTGGTATTTATTTTTGATGATTTCAAGAGTTTCTTTTATTGGGACTTGAGTGAATAGTGAAACCACGTCGAAACTTACAAGCAGATCTTCTTGTTCCACGTGTAGATCTTTGATCATTTCTAAGAAGTGGTATGAGTTTTGTACATATGAAGCTGCGGTTTCAGCATGGGGCTGTAGTTGTTTTGCTAAGTATTTAGCTAGGTTTTGTAATGGAGCTCCTATGGAGCTGACTATGGGTCTGAGAGGTATGCCTTCTTATTTTTGGGAGGCCGTATAATTTGGGGCATCTAGAAGATTTTTCTCTTGGGATGATCGTCTGTTGGATTTCTTTGCTTATGTGGCTGGTTATAATTTTCTTTTTGGTTAATTTTTCTAGATATGTGGTTGGGTCTGTGTTTATAGGTTTGTATGTGGAGTCTTGGAGTAGGTCTGTCAATTTTGTTTCATAGTCTTTTATGTCCATTACTACTGTGGCATTTCCTTTGTCTGCTGGGAGTATTATTATGCTGTTATCATTTTTCAGGGTTTGTAGTGCTATGAATTCATCTTTTTGCAAATTATTTTTTGGTGGTTTCATTGTGCATAAGATGTGAGTAACCTGGTGTCTTATTCTGTCAGCTTCATCTGTATTTAATTTGGTTAGGCTGGATTCTACTGCACATATGATGGATTCTGTTGGGATTTTTTTGGGTGCTATGGCATAATTGAATCCTTTGGATAGGACATCTGTTTCTGTTTTGTTGAGTTCTCTGTTGGAAACGTTGTATACTAATTGTTTTTGAATTTGAAACCAAAAGCTGTGAGACACACATCCATACAGAAGCCTGATGATGGCAGATGAGATTCTGCTGAAACGTTGCTACAACTTTAACAACACTACAATGACGTGGGATAATACCCGAGGGAAGCTAAACAGCACACATGTAAGTACCCGCAAAAGCTTAAAAAAACAAATATATATATATGTATATATATATGTGCTGTTTAGCTTCCTTCGGGTATTATCCCACGTCATTGTAGTGCTGTTAAAAAAAAAACAAATATATATATATATATGTATATATTCATTGCATGAATAGACAACTTTCATTTATTAAATAATTTATTATGTGTCATGCTTTTTAATAAGAAAGTTAAATATTAGATGGGGCAAAAAATCATTATTGGAATCATCCAGCTAATTTGAAATTGGGAAGAGCAGATAAATAGTGATAGAAGAGTTGGACTAATAAATAGCAATAACACTTAACTTATATAGTGCTTTCAGTCCTCTCTAAGCAGTTTACAAAGCCATCATATTGCTCCCAACAGTTTGGGTCCTCATTTCAGAAGGATGGAAGGCTGAGTCAACTTTGAGCTGGTCAGAATCACACTGCCAATTTAGCCTGCAATTAAGCAAACTGCAGAATTAGCCTGCAATGGTGCATTCTAGCCATTGAGCCTGAAGTTTTATTCCATATTGATGCCTCTCCATTCAAGCAGGGACAGTCTTTCCAGAATCTATTGTGCAGTGGCATATCACCAGAAAAGATGTTACTTTAGCTGCTTTAATGGGAGCTGAAGTTGGATATCTGAGCAATTGAAAACAAAGCTTGCAGGCATTTCAGGGGTCTCAGATACATCTATATGGAGTAGAAATAACTAAAATGAGCAAAACAATACTGAATTGTCATTTATTGCTTTGATTGTTCCCCACTTCCTGTGGGAAGAACTGGGAGAAACACTGTGTGTGGGCTGGGATACCTTAGAATGGGAGGTAATGTAAAAATAATGCTGTGGTTTCACTAATAATGCACTGGAGGAAGAGTGGTAGTTGAGGTGGAACAGATCTTCAGAGGTTGGAGAAAAATGACCTACACCATGAGTTTCGGACAATTTTTGTTGAAGCTCCTTTGGCTTTAAATGCAAGGCTGTAATCCCAGATTAGACTTCTCCAATTCCTTGCTGATAATATTCCTTAAAAGTTAGCTAGAATGCCATCTGAATGCCATCTGCCATGCTGTTAAGTATTCCCAAATATGACCATAGAGTGATAAAGTTCCGTCAGTGGGTGAAGGTTTGGACAGTGCCGGCTACAAAAGACAACGCCTACTGCGGTTGAGCGGCTTTTTTACTTAAAGAGAATAAAAGAGTTTTACCTGCTCCTGCTGCATCCTGCCTCTTATTCCCGCAGACCCATCTAAGACTGGTGAAAAGGATGAAAGTCTGAGCTGCTGAGAGAACAAAGGACACCTTGTGGGACTTGGACACTATTTTACTGGCCATTGCAACAATTGCAACCCCGCCAACTAACATGGTACAACATTCTACTAACCTGCACACTGACCGATGTTGCTTCTCTACGACCTGGCAAAGGAGAAATAGTCCAAATACATGGGCTGATTCGACCTGCACCTGGAAGTCAATGGATTCCAAGCAGTCCCCGATGCACAGAAAAAGGCCTTATTCCTGACTTATTCCGAAATTTACAAAATGGCAGATGCCTCGTATCGGACAACCTATGGAGTGTTTCCTGGGATGAACTCCATTGGGCACTCAAAGGACATTAGGCCCCCTCTCCCTCCTACCTGGCAAGCCAGCAAGACTTTTATACGCAGAGTCAGAGGGAGGGGGAAACAATAAACACATTTGTAGCCAATCTGTGGAAGTGTTGTGGTTTGTCGGCACAATCAGGAGGACATTCTCGAGAAGCCTATGCTGGGTGTGAGTGAGAGCAGGATGATTCATGGAAGAGCAGCACAGGCGACTTGGGAGAAAGAATGATAATTAATGGCCCCTCTAGGGAATATAAGCTTGGTTAAAAATGGCTTTTGCCTTTGCAAAAGGCAAAAGTTTGAAGGAGTTAGTGTGATGATTACAGACTCTGATTTATTGGACTAATTGGCTGCAAGCCATCATCTACAAAGAGGGTTATTTGTGGAATAAAGCCGTGAACCTTTCAGTTTTGGAGTTTATCTGTGTTTGCTTTCAGAAACTTCAGCTGGGTAAGAACAGTTTGTTTTTTGCCAAGACGAAAGTTATTTTTCTGAAGAGATGGATCAGCTTCAAGCCAAGAATGCTTTGCTGCAACAACAGCTGGCTATGTTAGCTACACAGGTAGGTCAACTTCAGACTCTTGCTGCTCGACCTCCTTCTCCCCCTTGTATTCTTAGCTCGGCTGTTTGAAAGCACCATGATGTAGAACTTAAAAGTCTCACTTTAGGATTGGAATTATCACAGAATCCCTACATACATAAATCTCTTTATGTCGAAGAAGATGCCTGGTTGCTTTGCCAGACAAGTTTGAAGGTAACCAAGATATGTTTCCAGCTATTTTGGGACAATGCCAGCTATTCATTAGCTTGAGAGCTGAGGACTTCCCCAATGATCGGGATAAGGTGAGTTTTGTAATTAGCCTGCTCTCTGGCTCTGCAACATGATGGGCCACATCCTTGCTGGTACAAGATCATGCTCTGCTGAATGATTTATGAGGGTTTTGTGAACATTTGAGGGTAATGTATGAGGACCCTATTAAGACCCAAACTGTTCATCATTTGAAAGACTTGCAGAAGGGACAGCAATCCTTGCAGGAGTATGTCAGCAAGTTCCATCTACTTAGCCAGGATTTGGCTTGGAATGAGGCAGCACTTATGGACATGTTCCAAGATGGGCTGGCGGATGAGTTGCAGGATGAGCTGGTGCGAGTGGATTCTCCTGCAACCCTCACTGAATTGATTCTCCTGTGCCTGAGGATTGACGCCCTCTTGCAGAGGCAGAACTGTTGTCCTGCTTCCCGAGCACCTCCTGTGGTCCCTGTTGTATATGAAACCTCGTTCCCATAGGAGGAGCCCATGGATTTAGGCGCCACCAGACCCTGCTTGTCAATGACGGTTGTGTCTCTGCTGTGGGGAACCTGAACATTGGGCCACTTCATGCTCCAAGAAACAACAAGGTTGTCGGCCCCGAGGCCTGTTTCTCAGATCCAGCAAACTTGTTCAGTTCCTGTACCTGCTCCCCAACCCAGAAATCCTAGGATCGGATGCACACAGGATTTGAATCATGTCCTTCAGAAGTGGATATCGGCATTTAATCCTGGCAACCAAAGTGTTCCTGGGCCAATAGTTCCCAGGGGATTCCAGTGCATGTTCTGGTGGATTCCAGTGCCACCACAAACTTCATTGACGTGGCCTTCACAGAAAAATATGCAATTCCCTAGTGCTTTGTAGACCCTCCTCTGCAGGTTGAAACCACTGATGGCCAAGTGCTTGTGTCTGGGCTTATCAAGACCACCATCCAGCACTTGCTTCTGACTATTGGTGTGCATGAGGAGGTGATTCAATTTTACCTCACTTCTGGATTGCATCTCCCTGTGGTTTTAGGTTTGATGTGGCTTTGGTCTCATGACCCCCAAATCTATTGGTCCCAGAATATGATCACGTTCCCGTGTCTGCACTGTGTGGACCACACCCGTCACATCTGTGAGTTCACACAAGGTGTCTGTGACTTCGGAACTCCAGGATTTTACAGATGGGTTCAGTGAGCAGCAAGCTTTGAGGCATGCTGATACACATCGTTCGTTTGTAGTGGGAAAGCTTGAGTACCTGCATCCAGAAGATCAACTCCCGCTCCAGACAGTGCTTCCTGTAGAATAATTTCCTGCTGTGCGGGAACCAGTGAATTTACGGATGCAGATTTGGGAGGTGCAGTGGCACAATGCTTGGGCAGATCAGCGGAGGCAAGAAGTGGGACCCAGCTCACTGTGGTCATTTGAAGAGGAATTCTTGCTCTACCGCAACAAACTCTATGTCCTGGTAGGGCCGCTTCGGAGTCTTATCTTGTTGCAGTGTCACAATAATCCTGTGGCAAGATTGATTGGCCCATTCAAGACATTGCACCTTGTGTCTCAGACTTACTGGTGGCCCCGATTACAACACGGTGTGCAGTCTTATGTAAAGTCTTGCATGCGATGCTGGAAGGCTAAGGCAGATTATAAACAAGTTGCGGACTGCACATGGAGAGTGCCGCTGCCATTGGCTGTGGAGGATCGGGTGTCTACTCGGCATTAGATCCTGTTAGACTGGCCAGTGAGGAAGCTTGACCATCAGTACCTTGACCCATTCCCTGTAGAGGCGATGGTCAACCCAGTCACCTACCGTCTGAAGTTGCCTCATTCGCTATGGGTCCATCCGGTTTTTGAATGGCCAGCCTATCCGCTCCACCAACCTGATCCTTCCCTGCCAGCACCATGTGATGGAGACAATTCATTAGAGTACGAAATTGCCAGTATTTGAGACTCTTGGTGGTTGAAAGGGCAATTTCAGTACCTGATTGAATAGAAAGGCACAGAACGAAGATATTTACGTGGAAGGATGCGACTTCCATCCATGCTCCAATTTCGTGAAAGCGTTTCACACTCTATTCCTGTCTCAGCCACATTCAAACCGTCAGACCTGGTGGAAGGGCCCTGCAGTGAGGGATAGTGTTGTGGTTCGCCAGCAGCAATCAGGTGGATGTTCCCGAGAAACCTGTGCTGGGTGTGAGTGAGAGCAGGATGATTCATGGAAGAGCAGCACAGGTGACTCGGGAGGAAGAATACTAATTAATGGCCCCTCCCTCTAGGGATATAAGTCTGGTTTCAAACAGCTTTTGCCTTTACAAAAGGCAAAAGTTCGAGTAAGTGTGATGATTACAAATTGATTTATTGGACTAATTGGCTGCAAGCCATCTGATATCTACAAAGAAGGTTATTTGAGGAATAAAGCCATGAATCTTTCAGTTTTAGAGTTTATCTGTGTTTGCTTTCAAAAACTTTGGCTGGGACAGAACAGCCAGATGGAACTAGACGCAGGGTCCTACATATCTATGATCTCGTGGGACAGTCTCAAAAAACTCCAACCCAAACTGTGGCGCAACCAATTTGAATCACAGACTATTATATTAAAGGACTGCCAGGGCTGCCGAATATCTGTCCTGGGCAGGAAAAGAGCCCACATAGAATATGGCCAATTTCAAGGAAACCTGCCGCTCACCATAGTAGTCTAGAACCTGCCAAGTCTTGCCAAGAAGAGAATGGTTCCATCCACTCCAGATCAACATAATTGGCGTGCATGCAGCAGAGACCACCCCCCCCACACCTGGCAGCAGACATCACAGAATTGGAATGGGAATTCAGCGACGTCTTCAACAAAAAACTGGGAAAGTACACAGGAATCCCAATATCATTTAGTTTAGACCCCAACATTGTCCTGGTCTGACTCAAACTGTGGTGAGTCCCATTTGCTCTCCGGCTCAAGATTGAAGAACAATTAGATAAATTAATTGCCCAAGGGGCACTCGAGCTAGTGGATCATGCCAAATGGGCAACCCCAATCATCATCCCAGTTAAACGGGTCAATCCTGACGGGTCAATCAGGATTTGTGTTGACTATAAAACAACATTGAGTAGGACCCTCCAACAAAGCGCGTATCCCATGCCAGTAGTAAAGCACCTCCTGCACTCCCTGGGCCGAGGGACTATATTCATCAAATTAGATCTGGTCCAGGCCTATCAGCAACTGCCTGTCAATGAGGCAACTGCTGAAGCGCAAACCATTGTCACACATGGAGGCACTTTTAAATGCAAGTGGCTGCAGTTCAGAGTCAGTATCACCCCTGGCCTGTTCCAGAGCATTATGGAAAGGCTACTGCACCACATTCTGTGGATAATCCCATATTTTGATGATGTAATCATCTTGGCCAAAAGCAGGGAACAATTGATAGAGAGACTGAGGTCAGTATTAGGCAGATTCCAGGAATCCAGACTGAAATTAAAAAGAAATAAGTGCCACCTAGCTGTCTCCCGAATGGAGTTTTTCAGTTTCCTGATAGACTCATCCGGCATCAGACCCACAAACAGGAAATTGAAAGCGATACGGGAAGCCCTCACCCCACAAAACAAAATGGAACTACAGGCCTTCCTGGGGTTACTCAACTTCTACAATGTTTTCTTACCACATTGTAGAACCACTCAACAGACTGCTAGATAAAACAACCTCCTGGGCCTGGGGGCAACAAGAGGTCAATGCTTTCAAAAAGATTAAAAAAAATTTCATACAATATAGCGAGACGCTACCATTGACACGTGTGATGCCTCTCCCTATGAAATCG
This sequence comes from Laticauda colubrina, assembly GCA_015471245.1. NCBI lineage: Eukaryota > Metazoa > Chordata > Lepidosauria > Squamata > Elapidae > Laticauda > Laticauda colubrina. The sequence goes on from BLBF01000048.1 coordinate 2,519,829, forward strand.
GAGCAGTCCTCAGCCACCAACTACCCAACAGGACAATAGCCCCTATAGCATACTACTCAAAGACACTGTCCAAAATGCAAAGAAACTATAGCCAAATTAACAAGGAAGTGCTTGCTGCAGTCGCAGGAGTCAAGCGCTTCCACAAATACCTTTGCCAAAGACAATTCAGTTTGATCACCAACCACAAACCTTTGCTGGGCATCTTCACTGGAGATAAACCACACCAAACATCCTATCACCCAGATTGTTAAGATGGACTGTGTTCCTGGCCACATACAGCTACCGCATAATTCACAGGAAGAGACATCTCCCACGCAGAGGCCCTGAGCCACTGTCCCCTTCCACACCTAGCTGAAGACCCAGTGCCATCCACAACAGTATTACTAGTGGAAGAGCTACTACCTGGACTGATGATGTCTACAGAGATTGCGAGATTCACAGCCCACAACAAAATTATGGCACAGATTTCAAACTGGGTATGGAGGGGATGGCCAGAAGCAGTAAAAGGGGATGAATGCAAACCTTATAAAAACAGATGGGATGAGCTGTCAGTACTAAAGGGCTGCATACTGTGGGGGGAGAGAGTAGTTATTCCAACCCCACTAAGGAATAGAATACTGACACTACTACACAAGGGCCACCCAGGGATAGTCTGAATGAAAGCCCTGGCCAGAAGCGATGTGGTGGCCAGGGCTGGAAAAAGAGATAGAAACCTGGGTCGCCACCCCCATCAAGAAATCAGGCCAGCCCCCCCAGCAGCAAGCCCCAGAAATGGGAGACACAGCCCCATAGGCCCAAGTACACGTTAACTTCACTGGGACCTGCCAGGGGCAAACTTTCTTCATAGTCATCAATGAGTACTCTAAGTGGTTAGAAGTAATACTAATGAGGTCCACCACATCAGAGGCCACCATAAGAGCTCTCCAATGACTATTTTCCATCCATGAGCTACCATACATCCTCGTCTCCGACAACGGGCCACATTTCACCTCACAGCCATTCGAAGCATTCCTGGCTGGACTGGGGATCAAGCACACACTGTCCGTACCTGCTCATCCGGCGACAAACAGATAATCGGAGAGAATCCGAACGATCAAAGAAATGCTCAAGCGTATGGGCTGAGGGGACTGGCAAGAAAGGATCAATAAAATGCTCTTGCCCCAACACATCACACCCCGTGCAACAACACACTGTAGCCCTGCAAAACTATTAACAGGCTGAAGGGTACGATCAACACTCAACAGGGTCCACCCTAACTAAGCACCAAGACACCTGTAGACTCCGTGGGAAAGTGCAGACAATTCATCATAGGGGACCCGGTCTACGCTCACAATTACACAAGGGGACTCACATGGGTACCAGCCAGGGTCACAGGGATTACAGGATCCCAATCATACAGGGTAGAAATTGAAGATGGGAGACAATGGGAGAGACACATTGATCAGATCAGAGGCGGGTCACTAGCATGGACAACCAGCCAGACAACACATTCCAGCAGAACAGTCCCTGACTCAGGCCTTACCCACAGAATTCAACAAGAGAACTAATTGCCTAGCCTCAAACCCGGACAAAAAGTGGAAATACTCACCATTCGAAGAAGTGCACTTCTGAGACCTCAGGCTCAATGGTCCCTGCTGTGCCACAAGGGGACTTCGAAACAGTTCCTCAGGCAGGGACCAGAGCAGCGGCGGACCTGTCTGCTTGGGCCGCCGCCCCAGGAACTAGCAAGGTGCGCAGATCCAGTCGCATTCCTTGAAGCCTCGCCTACTTATGTGACCATGTAAGATATGCAAATGCTGATTGGAGGAACACTAACTAGGAGGGGAGGGGTGTTAAGTATTCCCAAATATGGCCATAGAGTGCAGACTCCACTCATTGGGCCAGCCACTGGTGGGAGAAATCAAGTCCCATCAATGGCTGAAGCTTTGGACAGCACTGGCTACAAAAGCCAGCACCTGCCATGGGTGAGCAGCTTTTTTACTTAAACAGAATAAAAGAGTTTTACCTGCTCCTGCCGCGTCCTGCCTCTTATTCCCGGACAAATGTGTTGACAAAAGTATTAACAAATCAACACACAGGTAGTCCTTAACTTACTGCCATTCATTTAGAGACCGGTTGATGATAGAACAGCACTGAAAAAAGTTATTTGTTGCAGGTCCTCACACTTACAATCATCACAACATCCTCACACTCACATGTTTAAAATTTCAGCTGCTTAAGGCCTGGTCCCACTGGCCGACGGACGCAAAACGTATGTATAAAGGACACAGCAGATGAGCAAAATTTTGGGGGTGGCTCCATCCATTATCATCCGCTCAAAAAAAGTGGCAAAAATTTGCATAAACAGAACAGAAAAGAACAGAAAAGAACAGACGTGGGTGAAGAAGGCCAGAACCAGCTTCCCACCCCCTGGCACTGACTCTGAAGCTGCTGCTGCTGCTGCTGCTGCATCTGCTGCTGCTGCTGCTGTGATGGACCAGCCCCAAGGCCCTCAAAGCCCTGCTGCTGAAGGCCCTGCTGCTCAAGCCCCTGAAGGCCCTGCTGCTCAAGCCCCTGAAGGCCCTGCTGCTCAAGCCCTTGAAGGCCCGGCTGCTCAAGCCCCTGAAGGCCCTGCTGCTCAAGCCCCTGAAGGCCCTGCTCAAGCCCCTGCCAGAGGGAGGAAGAGGCAAGGGAAGGAGAAGGGAGAGAGGAAACAGTACACTGTTTCCGAGAAGCATGAGGATGAGGTGCTGGAATGGCTGAGGGAGAACAAGTATCTCTGGAGAAAGGGCCACAGACTGTATCGCGACACCAAGAAGAAGCAGGCAGCTTGGAGAGACAAGGCAGAGAGCCTGGGGTACACTGCATAAGTACTCCTTGGATGGTGGAAGCACATGCACACCTGGTATGGCAAGCTACACCTCAAGAAATCTGGGCAGGCCGCTGTCAAGCTCAATGACCGGGAGATGTACGTCATGGCCAAGTGCAGTTTCCTGGAGGGTGAGATCCGCCACTGAGGAGCAGCCCCTCTGAGACCCCTCTCCCTTAGACAGCCCATAGACAGCCAGTCCTCTTCCAGCCAGGAGCCAGCTACCCTGTCCAGGCCCTACAGCAGAGACCCCCCCCCCAATAGCTGCACTCCCCATGCCGGCAGACGGAGGATCCCGTGGAGGATGACGCCCTGCTGTCACAAATGGAGGAAGAAGCAGCAGCCACCAGAGGCCAACCCGCCCCCACCCCCAGCTCCAGAGGATGCAGGCAGAGAGGCAGACTGGAGGGCCAGGACCACAGTGTGCTGTTGGAGATCAGGGACACAATGAAGACCGGCACAGAACTTCTCTCTCAGCTGGTCCACTTGGACAGAGCATCCTCAGGCCGGAACACCTTCATCATCTACGTGAGCCAGACCCTGAGGGAGTACCAGGCCCAGTATCAGGTGATCAAGCAGAAGATCACAGCACTTCTGCACAAACCTCAAGGCCCAGCTGAAGCTGCTCCTACCCAGTCCAGGTCTGCTTCTCTACCCCAGGTGATGTCACAGCCCTTCCACGGCTTTCAACAGCGCCTCACCTACCAAGACTACGACTACCAGGACTTCCCACAGCACAAGCAGAACTTCCCAGTCCAGGCCCAGGTTCATCGGACACCACAGACGCCAGTCCTCACCCAGCTGCAGAGCAGACAGCCCCACTATACTCCTCCTTCCTCCACCCCACAGCCAAGCCCGTCAACGGACAATCTGTCATCAGTATTGGGCCTGACATCTCAAGTCCTTGATGAAGGGCCTCTCAACCTCATGGGACTGAGTCAGCTCTTGGACAGCTTCCTGAACACACCACCACCTGTTGTACCATCAGGGCCAAGCACCCCAATGGTGCCTCAGACCAGCACTCAAGCCACAGCCACCTCCACAGTCCCTGCCCGCTTAACAGCTGAGACCATGGACATGACTCAGAGTGACTGAGAATAGTGTCAGAGACTAAGTTGTTTACTTGTTAAGTTTATCTTTGCTTAAGACAATTTACTTGGTTCATTTTGCTTATTTAATAAAGTCATAAAGTTTACCTAAGAAAGTTATTAAAGGTTATCTTTGCTTAACACACTTAGTTTACTTGGTTCATTTTTTTTACTTAGTAAAGTGTTGGTGAAAACTTTGAAAAAATGGTTCAGCCTTTGCATGCTTATGGGATAGATAAGGATAGTTGTGGGATAGATAAACCTCCAGTGCAAGCATAGTGGGACTGTGGTCCACCATCCCAGCGATCCAGATGATTTTCTCCCCCTTTTTATAGAAAATATCGGTTGTCCGCTAGGTGTCCTTCTACATACTCTAGACATACTGCAGACATCTTAAATATATGAGATACATCCCAAATACAAGCATTTTGTCTGTTTTGAATACTTTATATACGAGATGCATATGCTTACATCCTTTCTATTTCCGTGCTACTAACACTGTGTAGACGTTCCGTGTACCTTTTGTTTCCTCCCTCTTTCCGTTTTCAGCTGCAGTGGATGTGAGTTGAGGGGATGGCCAGAGGATGCAGAGAGGATACAGCAGACATTTAACGGATGATAATGGACATAGAACATTTGTTGCCCGTATATGTCGCGGATGTACATCGTACACGGCGGAAAGTTCATCCGTTCACAAAGTTTTGTGCAGCTCAAAACTTCTTGCGCGGATGAAATTGCAGTGGACGGATGCTCAACGAATAGAGCGTATGAAACACATATGCAGTGAGTACACAACGGATGCATCACATTTTCCAAAGGATGGCAAGCTTTTTTTAACGTTTTACATCCTCTTTGCATCTGTAAGTGCAGTGGGACCGGGCCTTTAGCAACCAGCATGTATTTACAATAGTTTTAATATGTATTGCAACCTTCTCAACCAATTTCCAACAAAGTCAGCCAATGAGGCAAGATTTGCTTAATGACCTTGTGATTAACTTAAGAACTGCAGTGATTTGCTTAACAAGGGTGGCAAAAAAGTAGTAAAATCAAACATAATTTACTTAGCAATCACCTTGCTCAGGAATTCCAAATACTGGAATTGTGGTTTCAGTACAACCTGTACTTGTCTCAGGAGGAGGGAGAATGCTCAGGATTGTGAACCTTTGACTCAAAGCTTTCGGAAGAAGGAAGAACTTGTTCTTCAGAAGGAACAGGGAAGACATTGAGGAGGTTCAGCAACTCTGCTTGTATGCCTTGAACAGCACAAGCTGGCAGGATTGAATGTACTGCATGAAAATGTGTTTTAGGAAAATGGGGTGTCTAGTTCTTCACCCTTTTCCCAAAACTGAATTGTACGGGGAAGCAGAGGCACACAAAATTGGAAAATGCAGAGAAGGTGTTAGGTTTCTTTGGTCCTTTTTGTGACTGCTTTCATCTTCTAAAAATTTCAGACAGCTTTATGTCACCTTTGTTGGCCCATGAACACTCATGATGAAAAATCTTTCATGGTTGGAGGAGTAAATTAAAAAAAAAATCAATTGGAAATCAATGGAAGAATAGGGAGGTAAGATAGAAAAGCTAGTTTTCAGAGAAAAAAAACCTCTGAGAGAGACATTACGTTTTATAACTCTAGAGCAAATCATATTTGGTTTGGCAGAAAATATTATTTTATATTTGCCTTAGCGCTGATTATGTTTTGGGCTGTCACGTTGTTCTCCAGAATTATTTAAATTATTCACATACAGAACAAAATATAATCAGTAGCCTAAATGAAATCCTATTTTCAAGTCTTCCTTGTTTTCAAATTGAGGTGTTAAGAGTTGCAGTGCAGTTCAGATTATTTGAATTCTCTGAACTCACGTCTTGTAAATATCCAAGCACTCCAAATACTAAATTATTCTCTTAGATGACTGTGTTTTCTACAGTTAGCACTGTTAATATGTAGGCTCTTGTTGTCTCTCTTGACAAAAAATGACAATGTCTTGTACCATGTAATTGCCTGTTATTACAAGCAAAGTGATTTACGCTCTAGCTTCCTAGTGAAATATACTAAGCTTTTTTCATGGAGTTTGGGGACAAAAAAGGAAACAATAAAAATATTTTTCTCACAACAATAGCAATAGCATTTATATTTATATACCAGTTCACAGCTCTCTCCCACTGGTGACAGTATGACTGTAACTTTGTCGCTTGTATCCTTACGATCTATATGTTTCCTCGTATGATTTAATTGCTTATTGTACCCTATGATGATTATTAAAGCATTGTACCTTATGATTCTTGACTCTTGATGTCTATATCTTTCCTTTTATGTACACTGATAGCATTTGCACCAAGACAAATTCCTTGTGTGTCCAATCACACTTGGCCAATAAAGAATTCTATTCTATTCTAGTTTAAAAATATATCTGGCATATTGTTGCAAATCCAAACCAGATAACCTTCAATGTGGTGGACCTGTGCAGAGGCTAGAAGATACTGGACTAAAATCCATACATGATTGGAAAAAATGACAAAGAAACATATAGATTTTAAGCCAGAGATATTTTTATTGGGTATAATACTTGAAATATATGGAAGAGAAATGATATATTTGATTGTCAATGTATTAACAGCAGCTAGAATTGTATTTGTTAAAAACAAGAAAATTCCAACAGAGGAGGAAGTTATTAAGAAAATTATGGACTGTGCAGAAATAAGTAAATTGACTTTTGAAATTAGAGAGCAAGAAGATAAACAATTTTATAAAAGGTGGGACTTATTTTATCAATGGTTAAACAATAAAATACGGAAGTGAAATATTTTATGATACTCTGTAATATAATATAAGTATAATAGAATTGTTAAAGACAAAGCATTGTAAGGATAAAATATGATTGAATAGATGGTGATGATGAACTGAATTTTATAAAGGAGGTTAAGTTAAAATGGGGATTAGCTCATACAAAATGACTAAATATAAGTAACAGTCTTATTAAATGATCAATAATTATTATATCAGAAATATATATAACTTGTACATAATATGAGGATTAAAAAAGTAATTAAAAAAGAATGATTGTAAAGATTGCGCACAGGAGATTAATACCAACTGACACACTGTATGTAACTGAAGATGGTTTTATGTTTTTTGTTTGTATGTTTCTTTAAAAAAATTAAAAATTTAAAAAAAAGATAGAAAGAAGACCCCATCAAATCCCCCTGAGAAGCTGTTTTAGGAGGATCCTTTGGAAAGATCAAAGTCAGGAAACCTCAGGAGAGAAACAAAAAAATGAAGCTTTTTGGTTTCTATGACAGAGATCAAACAGCGGTTGAACTTCCAAATCAAGAGGGTTTTGTGTTCTTCGAGGAGGTGGCTGTGTATTTCTCTGTGGAGGAATGGTCTCAGCCGTATCCTGACCCAAAAGCGCTATATTCAGAAGTCATGCTTGAAAACCATAGGAACATGGTATCTCTGGGTAATAATGGGCAGGAGAATTAAGATTCCTGTGAAGTGTTTCAAGTGATCAGTGCTAAGTTTGGAGAAGTTTGGAATTCGAATGGAATTCAAAAGCCACGAGAGAAACCAAAGAATTGGAATCAGGAAAGCTCATCTTCCAGTGATGTTCTGATGCAAGGCTGTCTTGCCCAAGAAGAGGAAATAAAGAAAAAATACACTGGAAAAAGTGTGAAGCTAATCAAAGCTAAAGTACAAGTAAATGAACACTATTTAATCCAAAACAAAGGAAAAGATGCTATAAGAAGACACAAGGGATAAAATTACAGTGGGACATTCATTCTTTCTCTTAGAAATAAGTTCCTTACATCTCAAAAAGCGATTGGCACAAAACAGAAGACTTATAAATGTTTGGAATTTGGAAAATATTTTAGAACAAGCAGGCAACTAACTTCCCATGAAAGGATCCACATGACTTCTGGTGGCGATGCAGGGACAGAGAGAGGAATTGGAGACTGCTCTAGGTTCTTCACCCCCTTTACTTATTGCTGGTGTGACCCCTTGGGGTTCACAAAGCCTGTAGAGAAGCATGCTGGAGTGGGGATATTTAAGGTGTGATTTGGGGGTAAGCAACCCTCACCACACTGAAGAGAGACCTTGCAGAGCGCAGCAATTAAGAGGCTGCCATTCATGAATGGCGGTCCCGAAGTCCTGAAAAGCTAGCTGTAGGAGGAAGCAAGCAAGGAGACAGTTTGTGATGGATACTGGAGAAGAACCGTGCAAGTGAGATTGCGACTGCTAGAAAGCACCAAAGAAGACTCGTAAAAACCAACAGAGAGCTCAGTCAGAGCCCTGAGAAGGTGGCAAGAAAGCAGAGGTGAGATCGAGCAGAGAGTGACTGGGGCCCGAGAGAAACTCAGGAGAAAAGGAGAGTGAAACAAATGAATTGGAAAGACTTGTAATGCTCAAGAGGATTGCTCCAAATTTTAACTTTAAAAAGACTTAAACATTCAGAGGTGAGACTGTTGGATGGACTATTTCAATAGATTGACTTTTAAGAGTTTGGCTGAGACCAGATTAGTAATGGAAGTAGCAGATTCATTAAAGACAACAGACAGCCATAGACATTACTCAGCAATTCTACAGAGTTGAAGCATGTCATGAGAGAATGAGTTAAGGACAATCTATTGAGCAATTAATTTCTGGATAATTTCAATATATCTATTAATTTTTAATATATTATTTAGTATGTTTAATACAACTATTTAGTCAATTTATTTATTTATAAAGTCAGGATAAGAAATGATTATAATTATTGATAATTGATTCCTATAGATTGTAAGTTGTTGTAATCATTGTATTTATATTCACTCTTATATTAGATATATATATGTAGAATAATACCAATAATTAGGATATATTAATATCTGATCAGAATTCGATTGGATTACCTAAATTAATTATCACATTTTAACGTTAAGCTCATTCTATGTTATATACATATATATTAATTATATGTACAGACATCTTTAATATTGTCTATATATTGATGTCAATATTGATAATACTGTCTTTATATTGATATTAAGAACTTTACTTAGAAATTGGTATTTATGACTTGAGATTAGGACTAGAGACTAGAGATAGGATTAAGTATATAGAAAGTAGATATATCTATATATATTTATATCTATCTATCTATCTATCTATCTATCTATCTATCTATCTATGAGAGACTATATTTAGATTTTGATACTTATATATTGATATTGTTTAATCTAGTAATGAGCTAAGAATTCTAGATACATATGAGTTATTTGGTCAACCCTTTTATTTATTACCCACTGTTGAATGCTGATTTAGGACAATGTCCATAATATATTGCAAAAATGGAAAGACATATTAAAAAAAAAGACTAGTATAGCCACTATAATAGCTAAGAGTGTGAAGAAGCCTACCTTGACGTTAACAACTTTAGCAGAAAGAGCTTCACCTATGTTTAAAAAAACAAATGAAGAAACCCTACCATCTGAGAAGCAAGCATCTGCTGTAAATGCCAATATCCAGATGACATTACTTAACCTGCAAGAATCGATGCTGAAATTTCAAGAAATAATGACCAAAAATCACACTGAGATGAGAGCAGACTTAAATGAGTTAAAAGAAGAAATGGGGAAATTAAAAACAGAAACTAAATCAGATATTTCTAAGCTAGATGAGAAAGTGGGATCAATACAAGAAGCTCTGAAGAAAAATGAATTTACAATAAGAGAAGTGGAAAAAAGAACAGAACAAAGAGAAAAATAATTAAAGATGGTAGTTTAACAATTAAAGTCAGTAAAGAAATGGGAGACTCGCTAGTATATCTAGAGATGGACAAGGCCGCATCGTATCTATGATTCCAGAATATAGTAGAATCGAAGGAGGAGTACCTGGAACAGGTGATGGCTGAAGTATTGGCTGAAACATTAGAGGGGGACAAGAACAAAGTTCTGAAAGAGCTACATGACATGTACAGAGTTAGTACAAGTTATGTGAGACACCATAGACTCCCAAAGGAAGTCCATGTAAGGTTTGTGATAAGGTTCGAGATATCATTTACAAAATATCCAGAAAGGAAACAATCATATATAAAGGGAAAGAAGTTCAAGTTCTCAAGCAAATCCCAAGAAGAGTGAGAGAACAAAGACGGGTTTATAAATTTCTGGCTGTGCAACTTAACTAAAAATATATTTTATTTAAATGGTTAATCCCAGAAGGGATGTTAATTATGTGGAAGGAGAGGAAAATCAAAATAGATATCTTAGAGAAGGCACAAGAATTCTATGAGCAGCTGGTAGGAATGGAAGAATACAGTAGTAAAGAAGATTTAGAACTTAATTTTCAAAAAGACCAAGGACAGCAAAGAAATAAAGATAGAGATCAAGGAAATGGTAACATAACCCAAGAACAAGAAGACCAGATGACAATGTACCAAACACAAAGAGAAACCAAAGTAATTACAAGACAAAAAGCGAGAGGAAATCAAGGAAATGGAAGAGGAGCTGAAATTGCTATCCATTAACATAAATGGTCTAAACTCAACAGCGAAAAGAAAAGAACAATAGTGAAATTAATAAAATAGAAGGCAGATATTATATGCTTACAAGAGATTCACATTAGAAAATCAGATGAAAAATATATAGAATGTTCTAAATAAGGGAGATTATTTACTACACCTGCAAACTTGGAGAAAAAGAAAGAGATCACTATATATGTTAAAGATAACATTAAAGTAGACTTAATTTTGACTGACCCTGATGGAAGAATTCTGGTTTTACAAGTTTGGATAAATCGAAAGCTGATATTATTAGTTGTAATCTATGCCCCCAATGAAAATCAAAAAGAATTCTTTAAAATCCTACATGAAATAATCACAAAACTAATAAAAAGAAATATTTGTATTATAGGAGATTTTAATGCCATAGCAGACCACCAAAAAGACCACAGTATTGGGGTGGGGGGAAGGGAAGAAGAGAGAATTACCAAAAACATGTTTAGATATGATGGCATAATTCAATTTGATAGATATCTGAAGGAAATTGAATCCGGATAAAAAACAATTGTGGACAAGGATTGATATGGCTTGGATGAACAGAAAATTAGTAAATGAAATAGAGGAGATAGAAATTTTACCAAATGAGTGGGCAGACCATAACCCACTCCAGATAATTTGTAGGGGTAGAAAGAAAGCAAGGAGAAGATGGACCTTAAATATCCAATTAGTAAAAGACAAAGAGTTTATTAAGAAATGTAAGGAAGAATTAACCTACTTCCTTAAATAAAATAATAATGATAAAACCACCATACAAAACTTATGGGATACCATGAAAGCAGTTATAAGAAGGATTACAATATGATTCACTGCCAAAAGAAATAAAGAGAAATATGCCCAGCAAAAAATTAAGGAATTAGAAATTCAGCTACAAAATACACCAAAATATGCCAGTCTAAAGAATCATATGATATTAGTTAAACATAAACTTAATTTAATAGAACAAGATGAAATGATTAAAAATATGAACATAACTAGACAAATAAATTTTGAACAGGCCAATAAACCAGGGAGATGGCTTTCTTATAGGCTCCAAAAAGAAAAGGAGAAGAAAACAATTTATCAATTATTAGATGATGATACAATAGAAAGGAAAAAAGAAATATTTAAATATTTTGAGAATTTATATAAAAAGGATAACATGGGTGAGGACTCAATAATGAGCTATCTTGGAGATGTAAAAGAGATGGTAATTAAGGAGGAAATGAAAGAATCTCTAATCCAAGATATAACATGGCCTGAATTGAAATTATAGGAAATCAGAAAAATAACAAAACACCAGGGCCAGATGGTATTCCAGCAGAACTTTATAAAGTAATTGAAGTACAAATAGGACCTTTAAAAGTGGAGTTATATAATGAGGTATTGGTTGCAGCCAAGATGCCGGACTCATGGAGGGATGCATTGATTTTGTTGATCTTAAAGGAGGATATAGATCCCTGTCTGATACAAAATTATAGGCCAATTTCCCAATTAAATGCTGATTATAAAATCTTCGTCACCATTATAGCAAACAGACTGAAAAGAATTTTGAATGAATATATTCATAAGGACCAAAATGGATTTCTTTCTAACAGGAAAATTAGGAATAATTTAAGGCTAGGTCCCACTGGCCGACGGATGCAAAACGTATGCAAAAAGGACACAGCGGACGAGCAAAATTTTGGGGGTGGCTCCATCTGTTGTTATCCACTCCAAAAAGTGGCCCAAATTTGCATATACAGAACGGAAAAAAATGGAAAGGAACGGACGGGGGTAGTACGTAGTGAGGATGTTAAGCGGATGTTCGTAGGAAGCCTAGCAGATGGAAGTGGATGGAAGCGAATGACACATCCTGTTAAGCCTGGGTTCCCCAACCAGGGTTAGGTAGACAAGCTAAACAGAATGTGCAGCGTTAGTCAGATAGGCACACAGATAAATGAGTGAGCTAAGCTTGTATGTTTATTAACATACAGTAAAAATAACAGATACGCTTGTGCTATCAAGAATATAGTTTATTTCATTATAACTTCATGGCATAGTCAAATAACAGTCCAATAGTCATGTATCAAGTAGTCAGTCCATTCAGGGATATTCAGTTAGCAAAGTCCATGTAGAATATCCTATGTCAGTTCACTTACAAATCAGTCCTTTGTTGTCTCTCCCGTTCGAGCAATGCAGTCTTGATTCCAAGCAGTAATCAGGGATCATCAAAGCCAGAGAGTGCAAGCTGTAGACTTGCTACTTTTATAGTGTTTTCATAACCACTCCCTTAATTACTATTCCACAGTTAAAGCTGCAGACACTTTAACATACACAACTATGATTCATAGTTATTATTTCACCTAAACCAGTTAGGGTAAACAATGTTATCCCTAACACATCCGAAGGGCTTCCGGGGGAGAATTGAGAAGTGGACGCATAGTGGAAGGAGCGGATGCGTAGCGGATGATGCGGATGCATCACGGACGCCTATAGGATGCATAGCGGATGAAAAGCGTTCACTGTGCATGCGGGGAGGATGAATTGCATCAGCTCCATTGATATAAAAGGATGCAGCTTGCAAGCAGTCAGCATTCAGGGGAAAGACATGCTGCCACAGACATCTTCGAATAACACCATCAGTCAGGGAAGAAGAGAAAGCCTGTGCCTACTCCTGCCAGCCCTGGCAAGAAGGATAGAACCACCATCCCACCCCCTGGCACTGACTCTGAAGCTGCTAGTGCTGCTGCTGGTGGTGCTGCTAGTGTTGCTGCTGCTGGTGCTTCTCCTGCTGCTGGTGCTGCTGGTGCTTCTGCTGCTGCTGCTGCTGGTGCTGCTGCTGGTGCTTCTCCTAGTGCTGCTGGTCCTTCTGCTGCTGCTTCTCCTGCTGGTGGTGGTGGTGGTGCTGCTGCTGTGGTGGACCAGCCCCAAGGCCCTCAAAGCCCTGCTGCTCAAGCCCCTGAAGGCCCTGCTGCTCAAGCCCCTGCCAGAGGGAGGAAGAGGCAAGGGAAGGAGAAGGGAGAGAGGAAACAGTACACCCTTTCCAAGGAGCATGAGGAGGAGGTGCTGGTATGGCTGAGGGAGAACGAGTACCTGTGGAGAAAGGGCCACAGACTCTATCGCAACACCAAGAGGAAGCAGGCAGCTTGGAGAGACAAGGCAGAGAGCCTGGGCTACACTTCAGACCTACTCCTGGTATGGTGGAAGCACATATACACCTGGTTTGGCAAGCTACACCTGAAGAAATCCGGGCAGGCCGCTGTCAAGCCCACTGACAGGGAGATGTACGTCATGGCCAAGTGCAGCTTCCTGGAGGGTGAGGTCCGCCACCGAGTAGCAGCCCCTCTGACAACCCTCTCACTCAGACAGCACACAGACAGCCACTCCTCTTCCAGCCAGGAGACAGCTACCGTGGCCAGGCAGGGATCTTTGGAGGGCCCCATGGCAGAGACCACCCAACAGCTGCACTCCCCATGCCAGAGGATGTAGAGGATCCCATCACAAATGGAGGAAGAAGCGGCAGCCACCAGAGACCAAACCACCCCCACCCCCAGCTCCACCTCCACAGAAAGCAGGCAGAGAGCCAGACCGGAGGAGCAGAGCCACACTGTCCTGCTGGAGATCAGGGACACCATCAAAAGCAGCACAGATCTCCTCTCTCAGTTGGAACACATCGACCATCCTCAAACCGCAAGCCCTTCCTCACCTACGTCAACCAGACCCTCTTGGACATGTCCGAATCACAGTACCAGGTTATAAAGGAGAGGATCACAGGTCTTCTGCACAACCCTCCAGGCCCAGCTGAACCTGCTCTCACCCAGTCCAGATCTCCTTCTCCACCCCAGGCGATGTCACAGCCCTTCCACGGCTTTCAACAGCCCCTCACCTACCAAGGCTACGAATACCAGGACTTCCCACAGCAGAAAGAGCCCTTCCCAGTCCAGGCCCAGGTTCATCGCACGCCACAGATGCCTCAATTTGCCCAGCTGCAGACATGACAGCCCCACTACACTTCTCTTTCCTCCACCCCACAGCCAAGCCACTCAATGGACAATCTGTCATCAGTCTTGGGCCTGACATCCCAGGTACTTGATAAAGGGCCTCTCAATCTCACGGGACTGAGTCAGCTCTCTGAGAGCTTCCTGAACACACCATCCCCTGTTGTACTCTCGGGGCCAAGCACCCCAATGGCACCTCAGACATTCTCAGCCACAGCCTCAGCACTCCAGCCACAGCCACCTCCACAGTCCCTGCCTGCTTCACAGCTGAGACTATGGACATGCCTCAGAGTGACTGAGAATAGTGCCAGAGACTGAGTTGTTACCTGTTCACTTTATCTTTCTTTAAGACACTTTATTTGGTTCATTTTGCTTTTTTAATAAAGTCATACAGTTTACTTAAGACAGTTATTATTCAAGGTTATCTTTGCTTCACACACTTGGTTCATTTTTTTTACTTAATAAAGTGTTGCTGAAAACTTTGAAAAAATGGTTAAGCCTTTGCATGCTTGTGGGATGGGTATGGATAGCTGTGGGATAGGTAAGGATAGCTGTGGGCTAGGTAAGGATAGTTGTGGGATGGGTAAGGATAGTTTTGGGATAGGTAAGGATAGCTGTGGGATAGATAAACCTCCAGTGCAAGCATAGTGGGACTGTATGGTCCACCCTCCCAGCTGCCACACATATGGCCCTTTTTTATCAATAACAATTTATTCATTGATCCACACATTTCAAAATAAACAAAGCTCTTTATTAATGCCCTATTCATTGTAGGACCACTCAACATACATGGCACAATCTCATCAGTGTTATGAGACAGGCTCAAGGAAGCATCCATTAACCATCTATCATCCTGTCTTGTCACTCCACTGCTCCAGCTGGGGAGTTGCACCAGTGTTTCAGGAGGTTGGGCTGCTTCTTCCCTTCACGTGAAGCTCTGTTGAGGCCTTGTACATCCACAGTGTCTATCAGGTTACATCCTTGCCTCCATTCACCAGGCTCCATGTCCCCATTCCCTTGTTGACGGTCCACAAGTCTGTTCTGCAACACTGGGTGCGCATGAGATTGTGCAGGATGCAGCAAGCTTCCACGATCCTCCTCACAGTCTGTGGGTGATGCTGCATGGTGGTGAGAAGTACCTGGAACCTATTGGCCAGGATGCCAAAGGCATTCTCCACCACCTGTCTTGCCCTGGACAGCCTGTAGTTGAAGATCCTCTCTTCACGGGTGAGGTATCTTGAAGTGTAGGGCTTCATGAGGTAGGTTCTGAGGGAGAAGGCGTCATCACCCACGATGAAGTAGGGCACATCTTGTGTGTCTTTGGGTAGGGGGTCTGGATCTGGAAAACCCATGAGGAGGTTGCTTTCCAGCCCATCCTTGAGGTCACTGGCATTGTATACCTGGCTATCTGAAGCTGACCCATTGCCTGAAGCATCGATGTACATGAACTTGTAGTCAGCATCAACCATGGCAAAGAGGATGATACTGAAGAAGCCCTTGTAGTTGTAATAAGAGGACCCTGAGTTGGCTGGAGCTTTGCAGGCCACGTGCTTCCCATCTATGGCTCCAACGGTGCGTGGAAAGTTCCCCCTCTGATACCACTCTTCTGCAAGTTTTCTGCAGCCATGTTCAGTGGTGGGGCACCTGAGGAGCTCCTCCACGTATTCTTCAATGATGGCCTGCACCACTTCTCTGACCACTTTGCTGATGGTGTTGTGTGGCACCTTCCAGGCATACTGCATGTTTCTGTATGTGGTTCCAGAGGCCAGGTGGCGCAGAGTCAGTGCCACCTTCATTCCAGGGTCCAGGGTGGGATGGAAGTTGGTGCTCGGCTTGGTCAACCTGGGTCTCAGACGCTCTACAATTTCGTCAAACATGGCTGGTGGCATCCTCATGAAGTTCTGGAATGCACGAGGGTCTTCATTCCTCAGCTACACCATCAGCTTGTCATACAATCCAAACTCCATTCTTCTCCCGATCCATCATTGGACCCACACAGCTCTTAGACGTCTCCTTCTTCTCCTTGCATAGAAAAGGTGAAACAGTCTGAACAGAGCTTGGTTCTGGTGTTGAATGATTGCAGCTACCATAAGGACTGTGTTATGATCCATGGTGGAGATCAATGGATGATGTGGAAGAGCAAGACAAAAGGTGAAGAGGTCTGTACACCACGGCTGCTGGACTGATACTGAGATCCAGGTGATTTCCTCCCCCTTTTTATAGGAAATAACGGTTTTTCACTAGGTATCCTTCCACATACTCTAGGCATACTCCAGACATCCTAAATATCCGAGATACATCCCATATACAAACGTTTTGTCCGTTTTAATGCTTTATATACAAGATGCATCCGCTTACATCCTTTCTATTTCCGTGCTACTAACGCTGTGTGGACCTTCCGTGTACCTTTTGCTTCCTCCCTCTTTCCGTTTTCAGCTGCAGCGGATGTGAGTTGCGAGGATGTCCAGAGGATGCCGAGAGGATACAGCGGACGTTTAAAAGATGACAACAGACGTAGAACGTTTGTTGCCTGTATGTGTCGCGAATGTACATGGTATGTGGCGGAAAGTTCATCCACTCAAAAAGTTTTGTGCAGCTAAAAAGTTCTTGCACGGATGAAATCGCAGTGGACTGATGCTCGACGGATAGAGCGTATGAAACACATATGCAGTGAGTACACAATGGATGCATAGCGTTTTCCAATGGATGGCAAGCTTTTTTGTCCGTTTTACATCCTCTTTGCATCCGTTGGTGCAGTGGGACATGTGCTTTAAGAATTGTGATAGATATTCTGGAGTACTATGAAGCCCACCCAGAGAAACAAATAGCCCTTGTATTCCTGGATGCTCAGAAGGCATTTGATAACCCAAGCTGGCTATTTTTCATTTAACAAATTTACAATTTGAATTTAGGCACCAAATTTGAAAACATTATAACCATAATTCATTTTACACAAAAGGCATATATAGTCAATGGGGAATACACCCAGACACTGAAAATAGAGAAAGGTGTCAGACAGGGATGCCCCCTATCACCTCTGCTCTTCATATTATCCTTGGAAATACTATTAAGTCAAATCAGACAAAACCCAGAAATAAAAGGATTGAAGATAAAGAAAAAAGAATATAAATTACAGGCATTTCTCGATGATTTGGTTTTTTTATTGAAGATCCAATAGAGAGAGGGCAAAATTAATCAAAGAGTTAGAACGATTTGGAACAATGGTAGGATTCAAAATTAATAAAAAGAAAACAAAGCTATTATCTAAAAACTTAACAGAAGTTCAGATATCAGAATTAAGCCCCTGTCACACTGCACCAACGAATGGAAAGAGGATGTAAAACGGAGAAAAACACTTGCCATCCGTTGGTTAACGCGATGCTTCCGTTTTGTACTCACTGCGTCCGTTTTTCTTCCTCTCTATCCGTCCAGCATCCATCGACTGATATTTCATCCGCTCAAAAAGTTTTGAGCTGTTCAAAACTTTCTGAGCGGAAAATGTATCCAACGCGTCCATTCTGCATCCGCTAGGCATACGGGGAACACTTGGTCTGCATCCGTCGTCATCCGTTACGCGTCCGCTACATCCACTAGGCATCCGCTGCGCATCCGCGCAAATCAAATCCGCTCCAGCAGAAAGCGGACACAGGGAGGAAGCGGAACGGACGTGGAACGGACGCGCAGCGTTAGTAGCATGGACGGAGAAAGGATGAAAGCGGATGCAGATTGCAAAGAAAGCATTTTAAACGGAAAAAACGTTCGCAGAGGGGACCTATCTCAGATATTAAGGATGTCTAGAGGATGCCTAGAGGATGCAAAAGGACACAGGGGAAAACCTATATTGCCTATAAAAAGGGGGAGCAACTCATCTGGATCACACTTTCAGCCCAGCAGCCCAGCTGTGCAGACCTCTGCAGCCTTCATCTGCCTCTTGCTCTTCCACAGCATCCATTGATGTCCACCATGGATCGTAACAAACTCCTTTTGGTAGCCACCATCGTTCTGCAACAGTGCGAAGCCATCTACAGGCTCTTTCAACTCTACTATGGGAAGAAAAGGAGGCAGCCAAGAAGCGTCTGGGTCCGAAGATGGATCTCTAGAAGAGCAGAGTACGGACTGTACAACAAGCTGAGGAACGAAGACCCTCGTGCATTCCAGAACTTCATGAGGATGCCTCCAGCCATGTTTGATGAAGTTGTGGAGCGGCTGAGAACCAGGTTAACCAAGGCAAACACCAACTTCCGGCCCAGCCTGGAACCTGGGCTCAAAGTGGCACTGACTCTGCGCCACCTGGCCTCTGGAACCACATACAGAAACATGCAGTATGCCTGGAAGTTGCCACAGAACACAATCAGCAAAGTGGTCAGAGAAGTGGTGCAGGCCATCATCGAAGAATACATGGAGGAGATCCTCCAGTGCCCCTCCACTGAAGAAGGCTGAAAGAAAACTTGCAGAGCAGTGGTATCAGAGGTGGAACTTCCCCCACACTGTTGGAGCCATAGATGGCAAGCACGTGGCCTGCAAAGCTCCAGCCAAGTTGGGGTCCACTTATTTCAACTACAAGGGCTTCTTCAGCATCATCCTCTTCGCCATGGTCGATGCTGACTACAAGTTCATGTACATCGATACTTCAGGCAACAGCTCAGCTGCAGATGCCCAGGTATACAACGCCAGTGACCTCAAGGATGGGCTGGAACTCAACCTCATCATGGGCTTCCCAGATCCATATCCCCTGCCCAACGACACGGAAGATGTGCCCTACTTCATCATAGGGGATGACGCCTTCTCCCTCACAACCTACCTCATGAAGCCCTACACTTCAAGATACCTCACCCGTGAAGAGAGGATCTTCAACTACAGGCTGTCCAAGGCAAGGCGGTTGGTGGAGAACGCCTTTGGCATACTGGCCAACAGGTTCCAGGTACTTCTCACCAACATGCAGCATCACCCAGAGACGGTGAGGAGGATCGTGGAAGCTTGCTGCATCCTGCACAATATCATGTGCACCCGCTACCCAGTCTTGCAGAACAGGCTTGTGGACCTCCAACAAGGCAATGGGGACATGGAGTCTGGGGAATGGAGGCAAGGGCAAATCTTATTAGACACTGAGGATGTGCAAGGCCCCAACAGAGCCTCACGTGAAGGGAAGAAGCAGCGCAACCTCCTGAAACACTGGTGCAACTCCCCAGCTGCAGCAGTGGAGTGGCAAGACAGGATGATAGATGATTAATGGGTGCTTCCTTCAGCCTGTCTCATAACACTGATGAGATTGTGCCATGAATGTTGGGTGGGCCTACAATGAACAGGGCATTTAATAAAGAGTTGTGTTTGTGTTGACATGTGTGGATGAATGATTACATTATTATTGATAATAAAGGGCCAAAGGTGTGGCACCTGGGAGGGTGGACCATACAGTCCCACTATGCTTGCACTGGAGGTTTATCTATCCCACAGCTATTTCCCATTCCAAAGGTATCCCTGCCCATCTCACAGGTATCCCTGCCCATCCCACAGCTATCCTAACCCATCCCACAGATATCTCAACCCATCCCAAAGGTATCCCTTCCCATTCCACAGCTATTACCCATCCCACAGGTATCCCTGCCCATCCCACTGCTATCCTTACCCATCCCATAAGCATGCAAAGGCTTAAACCATTTCTAAAAATTTCCACCAAGACTTTATTTACAAAAATAAATAAAGCAAGTGTGTAAAGCAAAGATAATCTTTATTAATAACAAGCTGTAAAAGAAAAATGAACCAAGTCAAGTGTCCAAATAAAGTCTACAGGTAGCCACCCAGTCTTTGGCACTCTTGTCTGTCACTCAGAGGTGTTCCCGGTCTCAGGGGTGAAGGGTCCATATGCTGTGGAGGTGTCTGCTGCTGGAGTGCTGGTCTGAAGCGCCACTGGGGTGCCTGGCCCCGAGAGGACAACGGGACGGTGTGTTGTGGAAGCTCTCAGACAGCTGGCTCAGCCCCATGATATTGAGAGCTTCTTCCTCCATGCCATGGGTTGTCAGCCCCAATACCGACGACAGATGTACTGAGGACGGGCTTGGCTGTGGGGTGGAGGAAAGAGCAGAGTAGTGGGGCTGCCTGGTCTGCAGCTCTGTGAGGACTGGCATGGGTGGCATCGGTGACATGGGTGGCATTGGTGGCATCGGCATCAGTGGCGTGGGTGGCATCGGTGGCATCAGTGGAACTGGTGGCAACGGTGGCGTCCGATGACTCTGTGCCTGGACTGGGAAGGGCTGCTTTCTGTGCTGCTGGACCTCCTGGTTGCCCTAGCCCTGGTAGGTGTGGACCTGTGGAAAGCCTTGGAATGGGAGGGACATCACTTGGGGTGGAGGAGCAGACCTGGACTGGGTGGGAGCAGGTTCATCTGGATCTGGAGGGTTGTGAAGCAGATCGGTGATCTGGTCCTTCACCACCTGGTACTGGGGTTCCGCCATGTTCATGGGGGTTTGGTTGACATAGGTGAGGAAGGGCTTTTGGTTGGAGAATGGGGCGTCGGTGTGTACCAGCTGAGAGAGGATATCTATGCTGCTCCTGATGGTGTCTCTTATCTCCAGCAGGACAGTGTGGCTCTGCCCCTCCTGTCTGGCTCTCTGCCTTTCTGGGGAGGTGGAGCTGGGGGTGGATGCGGGTAGGACTGTGGTGGAAGTGCCGTCTCCTTTCTCCCACTGCGCCAGGGAATCCTCCACGCGCTCTGCCACGGTTAGAACAGCTGTCCACGGGTTCTCCATCGTGGCACGCTCCACACACACCTGCCTGGAGACAGGAGCTGACTCTCGGCCGGAAGAGGACTGGCTCTCAGCAGGCTGCCTGAGAGGGAGGGTTGTGAGAGGGGCTGCTCCTCGGTGGCGGATCTCACCCTCCAAGAAGCTGCACTTGGCCATCACGTAGATGTCTCGGTCCATCAGCTTGATTGTGGCCTGGCCAGATTTCTTGAGGTGCAGCTTCCTGTACCAGGTGTGCATGTGCTTCCACCAGCCGAGGAGCACCTTCTAAATGTAGCCCAGGCTCTCCGCTTTCTCTCTCCAAGCAGCCTGCTTCCTTTTGGTGTCCCTGTAGAGCCTGTGTCCCTTCCACCATAGATAGTCATTCTCTCTCAGCCACTCCAGCACCTCTTCCTCATGTTCCTCCTTGTTAAGCCTGGGTTCCCCAACCAGGGTTAGGTAGACAAGCTAAACAGAATGTGCAGCGTTAGTCAGATAGGCACACAGATAAATGAGTGAGCTAAGTTTGTATGTTTATTAACATACAGTAAAAATAACAGATACGCTTGTGCTATCAAGAATATATTTTATTCCAGTATAAGTTTATAGCATAGTCAAAAACAGTCCAATATTCATTTACCATGTAGTCAGTCCATTCAGGGATATTCAGTTAGCAAAGTCCATGTAGAATATCCTATTGTCAGTTCACATAAATCAGTCCGTTGTTGTCTCTCCCGTTCGAGCAATGCAGTCTTGCTTCCAAGCAGTAATCAGGGATCATCAAAGCCAGAGAGAGAGAGAGCGAGCAAGCTGTAGCCTTGCTACTTTTATATGGTTTTCATAACCACACCCACAGTTGCTATCTTACATTTAAAGCTGCATACACTAACTATGATTCATAGTTAGTATTTCACCTAAAACAGTTAGGGTGAACAATGTTATCCCTAACACTCCTCGATGTTGTATTGCCTCCTCTCCCGTTCTCGCGTATGCCTCTTCCTCCCTTTGGCAGGACCACATGGACCCTCATCAGAGGGGCTTCCAGGTTGTATGGGCTGTTCCTCCACACCACCACCAGCAGCAGCACCAGCAGGACCAGGATCAGCAGCAGCAGAGTAAGCACCAGCAGGACCAGGAGCACCAGCAGGACCAGGAGCACCAGCAGGACCAGGAACACGAGCAGGACTAGGAGCACGAGCAGGACCAGGAGCACGAGCAGGACCAGGAGCACGAGCAGGACCAGCAGGACGAGGAAGACCAGGAGCATGAGCAGGACCCCCAGGACGAGCAAGACCAGGAGCACGAGCAGGACCAGCAGGACGAGGAGCAGCTACAGCAGAGTAAGCACCAGCAGAAGCACCACCTCCAGAAGCAGCAGCATCAGCTCCTCCAGAAGCAGCATCAGCAGAAGCACTACCACCGGAAGCAGCATCAGCAGAGTAAGCAACAGCAGAAGCACCACCGCCAGAAGCAGCATCAGCAGAGTAAGCATGAGCAGAAGCACTACCGCCATAAGCATCATCATCAGCTCCTCTAGAAGCAGAAGCAGCAGAAGCCCCAGCTCCAGAAGAGTGAGCCCGTGCTGCAGAAGCCCCAGCAGAAGCAGAGTGAGGGCCAGGGGGTGGGAGGGTGGCCCTGTCTCTCTTGCCAGGGCTGGCAGCAGATGGCTGAGGCTTCCTCTTATTCTCCATGGTTGTGGGGTTGCTGGCTGGCAGCATGGCAGGCAGGCAGGCTGGCAGGAATGCTGGCAGACAGGCAGGCACCAAGGCTGGCAGGCAGGCTGGCAGGGAGGCTGGAAGGCAGGCTGGCAGGCAAGCTGGCAGCAAGGCTGGCAGGCTGGCAGGTAGGCTGGAAGGCAGGCTGGCAGCAAGGCTGGCAGGCAGGCAGACAGCAAGGCTGGCAGGCTGGCAGGAAGGCAGGCAGCAAGGCTGGCAGGCATGTAGGCAGGGCAGGCTGGCAAGACAGTCGATGTGTCTGGAAGCAGGTCTTTCCTCTGAATGGTGACCTGCTTCTGAGCTGCCTCCCTTTATATCCGCGGGGCTGACGCAATGCATTCTCCCCGCATGTGCAGTGAACGCTAGGCTTCCGCTAGGCTTCCGCTGTGTATCCGCTTCATCCGCTCGGCTTCCGCTGTGCATCTGCTTCATCCGCTCAGCGTCCGCTCTGAATCCGCTCTTTCCGTTCTGCGTCCGCTTTGCTGGCCCCCCCCGGAAGCCTTGCGGATGTGCCATCCGCTCTCATCCGCTTCCATCCGCTAGGCTTCCATGAAGCATCCACTTTCCATCCGCCCGGCGTCCTCCCCCCGTCCGTTCCTTTCCGTGTTGTCTGCTTTGGTTATGTAAATTTTTGCCCCTTTTGAGAGCAGATAACAACGGATGGAACATTTTTCTCTCCCGCTGTGTCCTTTTTACAAACGTTTTGCATCCGTCGGCCAGTGTGACAGGGCCTTTAGAAAGTATGGTGGGATTGCAAGTGACAGAAATCATTAAATATTTAAGTATATGGCTGATGACCCGATGTAAGACATTAATGGAGACTAATTATAACAAATTACTATAACAAGTAAAAACGGACTTAGAATTATGGGCCAAATTGCAACTCTCCCTATTCGGGAGGATTGCCACCCTAAAAATGACCATTCTACCAAAATTTATATATCTATTTCAAACAATACCGATCAGAATACAGAAAAATTATATTGTAGAGCTTAATAGGACTATTGCAAAATTTATCTGGCAGGACAAAAAATCTGGAATAAATTTAAAAGTTCTACAGGAGGTGAAGAGCAGAGATGGCTTGGGACTCTCGAATTGGGAGCTATATTATAGTGCAGCCTCTCTAGTTTGTTAAAAGAATGAGTGAATTTAACTAATAAAAGGATATTGATTCTAGAAGTTCATGACTTGCAAAGGCTGGCATGCCTTTCTATGGGATACGGGGACTCCCAAACAGAAATATTTCCACAGACATCTAATTAGAGATTCTTTATTATGTAATTGGAATAAATCAGGAAAAACATTATTCAAAGATCCCTTTGTGGCTATCAACAATGGAAGTGATGATTCACCCCAATAATTTAGACATGAATAAGATAATTAAATATAAAGGTCTATTAGATACACAAGGAAAGTTGAAAACATAGCATGACCTCCAGTAACAAGGGATACAAATCGACAGGTGGGCTTTTGTCCAAGTGCAAAATAGGTATAGACAGATATAAAAGAGGATGGAATACATGTGAAACCACAATAATTAGAAAAAAATCCTACTTGCCCCAGATAAAAAAAAATATATCCAAAATTTATAGTTACCTAATAGACATAGAGTTAGAAGAAGAAATAGTTAAAGATAACATGATAGCCTGGAGTTGAAATATTGGTCGTAATATAAATTTGGCAGAATGGGAGATTGTTTGGAATAGGAATAACAAAATTACAAAATTGGCAACATACAAAGAGAATGCCTATAAAATGTTCTATAGATGCCATCTGCCCTCTTCAAGATTGGTGAAGATGTACCCCAATATGAGCCCAGCATGCTGGAAATGTAAAAAAAGGAAAGGACAGTACATTCTATCACATGTGGTGGTCTTGCCCAGAAGCCCAAAAATATTGGTGAGAATTAAAAAATGGCTGGAAGAAATCATGAAGGAACAAACTGAATTAAAACCAGAATTGTTTTTATTAGGATTATTTAAGGAAAAATATGTCAGAAACGTAAAATATATAATATTACACATCTTGACTGCGGCCAGATTGGCATGCACCCAATGCTGGAAACAACAGAACACTCCCCCAGATGAAATGGTAATTCAAAAGATAACGAGTTGTGTGGAAATTGATAAATTAACTTTAGCCTTAAAAGATTTGGGAATATTGGTATGAATGGATTGAGCGAAAACGAGTGTATAGTAAATAATAAAGAAGATGAGCACGAATAGTAGCAAACACATTTACGTATAATATAGTAGTTGTAATTATAGCACAAAATAATGTTACAAATGAAGAATCACAATTTGTTACTGTTGAAGATTTTTAATCTGTTTTGTGTTGTTTGTTTTAATTGAAAAAATTAATAAACTTTGTTTTTAAAAAAGAAAGGATCCACACAGGGGAGAAGCTCTACAAATGCATGGAATGTGCAAAGACCTTTGCTCATAGCAATACACTTACTGTCCATAATAGGATCCACACAAGGGAGAACCCATATAAATGCACAGAACAAGGTCGCCAACCTTTTGGACTTCAGGGACCACCAAACTCATAATTTTAGATCCCAGGAACCACTAACCAGTTCTGTAGGTGTGGCCTAATTTGTGGGTGTGGCTTGGTGGTCATGTGACTGCCTGGGCATGGCTTTATGTAAATATTATAAATATTTATAGAAATATTGAATTTTTTATTTTTTAAAAAGAGCAACTTTTACCCAAAATCAGGCAAAGCAGGCAGATTGAGTTGCTCACAGAATCATAGATTTATTCAGAGATCTATCTATCTGCCAGCTAGCCACTGGCTAGCTCAGTCTGTCACAAAAAATTTACTTGTAAACAAACTCATAAAATTAACTCACAACACACCATGCATGTAAATATTGGTATTTTTATTTTTAAAAAGAGCAACTTTTACCCAAAATCAGGCAAAGCCGGCAGATTGAGTTGCTCACAGAATCACAGATTCATTCAGAGATCTATCTGCCATCTCTCAATTGTTCTTGGTGTGAGTCTGCACTGAATTTGCTTGCAAGCAAACCTTCAGTCCTAAGGGAGGTTTGGCTGTGTTGAGCCAAAGATCTAAAGACTAGCTAGAAAGCAAGAAATCCAACCATTTCCTGCTTCCTAGCTAATCTAAATCTCCTGGCAGAGCAGAACTGATGATGGTCAGAAAAAAGAAAAATAGCAATTTAGCAGGCAAGTTTACCGGGTAAGGAGAGAGTGGGCCGGGAGGGCTCCCATGGACCATGTGGGCTGAGAAGCCTTGTGTTTCTGCACAGCCTGGATTAATTGCTTTGGGGGGTGCTCTGGGAGTGAGATTTCTCTGCGGCCCACCAAAATTTTCTCACAGCCCACCAGTGGACCACGGCCCACCAGTTGGCGACCTCTGGCATAGAGTGTGGAAAGGTGTTTGCTCATGACGATGGAATTAGAAGCCACAAAAAGATCCACACAATGAAGAAATCATATGAATGCATAAAGTGCAGAAAGATCTTTTCTCAAAGAGCTACTCTTATTTCCCATCAGATGATCCACACAGGGGAGAATGCATGGAGTGTGGAAAGATGTTTACTCAGAGCAATGGACTTGGAAGACACAAAAAGCTCCACACAGGAGACAAGCCATTTTAATGCACGGAACGTGGAAAGTCCTTTGCTCATGGATATAAACTTATTTCCCACAAGACAATCCACATGAAAGAAGCCATATAAATTAATGGAATGTGGAAAGACCTTTGTTCATAGATGAAATCTTATTTTCCATTAGAAATTAGGTGAAGAAATATTATTGTTATGTAGGAATTAAATCCAAAGAGGGTTGACAATTAGAAACATGTTGATATAATTTAACAGAAGTATAAATAAGCTAATACAAGAAATTCAGTTAAAATTATTTTGTTACATTATCATTGTTGTTACTAGTATATATATATATATATGTTGATATTTATTTTTTTCTTTTTCATAAATGATGTGCCCTGACAATATACTGTATTAAAATGTTTATGAATAAAAATAAAACATATACTCAAAATAAAATAAAATGCAAAAAAAAAAAAAAGAATCCTATTCTATTCTATTCTATTCTATTCTATGCAATTTACAGAGTCAGCATATTGCCCCCAACAATCCAGGTCCACATTTTACCGATTTCGGAAAGATGGAAGACTGAGTCAATCTTCTGCCAGTGAGGATTAAACTACCCAATTGCTGGCAGTCAGCAGAATTAGCCTGCATACAATACTGTATTCTAACCACTGCACCACCACAGCTCATAAATGTATGAGGATGGAAAAACCTATGTAGACATGGCAAAATTAACTGTTTTAATCAGAGTAAAGAATATATCTAATTTGTTTCTACCTGGAAACCACTTCTAGATTTGAATTTGAAACGGGGGAAAATGAAATCCTGAGATTTTCTGATCAGATTGGTTTGTTGTCATAGAAACGTTTAGTATTCACTAAGTATGTATGTAAAAGTAAAAAGTTGATGCTGTAATTTTAATATGTATTTTACTGCACTGAAAAAAGAGAAGTCAATGCTGTTTTTTCCCTTTCCCCCTTTTCCTACTTTTTCCTTCCTCTTTCTTTCCCTTTCCCATTTCCCTATCTTTATTTTCATTTTATATTATGATCTTAATATAATAAATGTGTTGTTTATGTTATGAATATGTAGGGAAGTTCTACTATCAGGTTGATTTGCAAGCATCAAGTCAGGTTTATGCATTGGTATCATGGAGAAGAACTATATTTTAGCAAGTCTAATGGGGCTTTCGCTTTAATATTTAACCTAAGTGGTAGTCGAGCATGCTAAATCACAGATGTGAGCATATAAATAGTTGTCAAGATCTTTATTCCAGTCTGAGAAAACAAAATGAAAATGAGAGCATTGGGATTAAAATACACAGCACTGACAAATTGGCCTATGCCTGTTCTCTTTATGTAATTTTATTGCAAGATAATTTGTTTTCCTTTCTTTTGGATTGTTTCATGGGCGAGAAGTGTTGATGATGTGAAATTTCAGCCTTGTAGTGAGCCATGAGTACCTACTTCGAATACAGCTTGATGTGGTTTGGGTAGCAGATCTGCTGAAGCATTATAAAAGCATTTGTTATAAAAAGGTTTTTTTTTAAATGGAACAACTGCCTTCAAAATTGTTGTAATTAAACAGTAGGTTGCAACCTACAAGCATTTAAAAAAAAACATGTTATGTATCACTTAAAAATATGTTAGGAAATATTTTATTAACCCTTTTTTATTGGAGAGAAGAAAAGAAAAAAAAAGTTGAAACTCCCAGTTTTCTCTATCCTAGGTTTTCTCAAGCTTTAACAAATTTCACATCTCTAGATTCTGTTTCTTATGAAGAAGCATATCTTCATTTGATGTTGATGCTGTCTTAAGATTGATTGATTTTGTGTCATCATCTCAGTGTTGACTCTTAGCAACCACCTAGATAAATTGTTTTTTTCATGACAAAGTAGAACAATTTGAACCTGGTCATTTGTGCCACAACTGAGATCTCTGAGGTTGATTTTTTTAGGTGATTCATTTGCTCTTTTTCCTGGTATTCCCAGGAGCCTTTCAAAGAGCAAAGTTAAAAAGTGTCTTACCCTGCTTTTTTGAAATCTATAGAATGACACAGGGAAACCAATTGCCTGCACTGTATTTGTATGTACATCCTGGTATTTGAATATCTTTTCCAAGGCCTTCAGGGCTTCTTTACAAAGTCCTAGTTTGTGGTGTATTTCTTGACTTCTTTATTGTTGACCACTACTTGTAAAATCTACTTCAGATCTCAACATCTGGACCTCGTAGATTCTTTCAAAGTTTTCTTCTTAACTACAGATAGTCCTCAACGAATGATTGCTTTTCACACTTACAATCATTGCAGCATTCCCATGGTCACATGATTAGAATTTGGATGCTGACCAACTGGCTCATATTTATGATGGTTGCAGTGTCCTGGCATCATGTGATCTGCTTTTGCAACCTTTTGACAATTTGACAACTGCAGTGATTCACTTAACAGTTGTGGCAAGAAAGGTAGCAATGTAGGGCAAGGCTCATTTAAGAGCTATCTTGCTTAGCACAGAAATTTTGGGCTCAGTTGTGGTCATAAGTCAAGGCATATCTGTATATGGATTATCTTGCCATTGTCACCTTCTAAATTATTTGTTGAGTCTGGTCCTGGAGTTTTTAGGGGATCTTCCTTTTGTTTTGTCTTGCTTAGGGTCCCAGCCAGATAATTTGGAGTTCATTAAAATTGCGTTAACCTTCCTAGGAAGGAGCAACAGCAGAACTATAGTTGAGCAATCATATTAATCACTCCTCCAAGGCAATAGGGAGGGCTTGAGAGGTTGAGGGAAAAAATACTTAGCTATTGTGATATAATGCTTAAATAAAGGTGATAGAGGGAGAATAGCTTTCAGCACACTTCTGATCAAACTGGCAGCCTATATTTGGGTCCTTTAATTAGTTCTGAAGAAATAATGTGCTGAAATGCCATTTTACAGCATAATACTTCAGTTAATCTAATTTCATACATTTAAATATTCTACATAAGTAGTTTGATGCCATTTTTTCCAGAGTGCTAGTAAATTAATAGTAAATCTTATGACTCTTCCTGAATAGCATTTTGAAATTGTCTTCGTAATAAGAAAAGTAACATTACTGAAGTTAAGGAACAAAATAAATTAAGAAGTTGTACCAGAAAAAACAAGTTTGTAGTAATATAGTGTGTCTGTGAGAGTATATTGAGGAGAGAGAGAAATGGATAGAGGGATGAAGGGATGGATGTAAGTCAGTTTGGTGTAATGGCTGAAAGCATCAGTAAATTCCAGTCCTGCCTTCGGCACAAAGCTAGCTGGGTTTGAACAGAACTGTTTTAACCCTAGGAAGCAGGCAATGGCAAACCCTTCTGAAAAACCATACCAGGAAAACTGCAGGGACTTATCCAGGCAGTTGCCAGGAATCAATACCGACTCAATGACATGAAAATATGTGCAGACATGACTATATCTCCATGCATATATGGAAACATGCCTATATATGCAAACACAGCTGAGGAAGCTTGAGGTGGAGGCTAGTTTTAAAAGCATGGCTGAGACAATTGCAGGCAAATAATTATTAGGCCTATTTTTTTTATTTCCCTTCCTTTGAGCTAATTTTCTCAGTTTATGTGAGATATTATTACATAGACATAATATACCTTGATTTAAGCAAAGTGCTTGACGGTATTATTTGACATTTTGATAATCAGAATAGAGAAATGGGAGATGGATGACAAGACAATTATGTGGCTGAATAGATGGATATATTTTCAGAGTTCTGATAATGGCAATCTTAGTAGATTCTTAATAACTCCAATTATCAGGTGAAGCGCCATAAGATTCAGTCCTGCATCCTGTGCTCCTTATTTTTATTAATTACTTGAATTAGAATTAAGAAGTGGATGGAAACTTTGTCACCTGCACAAAATGGAGGAGGATAGCTAGTACCCTAGAAGACAGATATCAAATTTAAACCAATCATACTAAGTTAGAAAGATAAATTGAAAATAAATTGATAGGGTCTTCTCAAGTCTCTCATCCTTTTTGGTACTTGTTTAAGAACTGTTATTTGTTTTTCTCTGTATTCAATTGGCTCATCCCTTGTTCTATGCAATATCTTGTATTTCTTTTGGGAGGTTATGTCTCCTCGCATAGTTAATTTGCACTCTATAGGTCTCGTCTATCTCCATCAATATTTCTTCTTTCTCTTCTCCGAGTACTTTCGCTATCAAATCTGTCATCATGTTTTTCGCTTAATTCATTTACTCTTTTCTCCTCCTTTTCCATTCTTTCTTCCATTTCTTGTAGTCGTTCATTGTTTGTGATTGTCATCACCTCTTGCATGCTCTGTTGCCTTTAGCTTCTTGTTATTCTATGCACCTTTATGTTTATAGTACAAGGGGGAGAGCAATCTCAGAGTGTTTGTTACACTCTCAAATCAGTATTGAGTATGATGAGATTTGTATACTAGAAGACTTTAATGCAATTACAGATAAAAAAAATCATACTACAAAAGTAATAACATAAGGAAAGGAACAAGAAGAACATTACCAAAAAATTCCAAAATGGCTGAGGAACTAAATATTCAAGACATCCAGAGAGAAAGAAATTGGGAGAAAAACCAATACAATTATTATTCAAGTAGACACTGTTCGTAATCCAGAATTGATATGGTGTGGATGTTGAGGGAACTCAATGCAGAAGTAAAAGAAGTGGAAATCGAGACAAACCCCTGGGCCGACCATAATTCTACAAAATTTATCTGGGAAGTATAAAGCAAAACTTCTAGATGGACACTACAAAGAGCGATTTTAAAGGAGAAAGATTTTAAGTTAAAGATGGACAAAGAGCCTTTTCTTCAAGGAAAATAAAAAGGGAAATACATCCCTGCAAAATCTCTGGGTTACAGCGAAGGTGTACATGAGGGGGGAGGCTATATCATATATGGCAAAAAAAAAAAAAAAGGAAAACATGACAGAAAAGTCTAGAAGATGAATATAAAAGGTTGGAACCAAACCTCCAAACAACCACAAAAGAGAAGCTTAAAACATCAAATGGACTTAAACATAAACTAAATATCCCCGAGAAAAAAGACCTAGCACAGCAATTACAAAGAACAAAACAAAACTTTTTTGAGAATGCAAATAAACTGGGAGATGGCTGGCATATAAATTGAAGAAGCAGGAAAAAAATGGCTTGGCAAACTACAGAATGAACAAGTGAAGATACGCTACCAGGACGAGGAAAAAAAGAACAATTCAACAGTTTTATGAGAAATTATATAATGAAAACAATTATAACCCAGAGGAAAAAGTGATATAATGCTTTAAGAAAGTGGAACTACCAAAAATTATGGAAGAAATAAAAATATGTTGAATGAAGAGATTAGGATGTCAGAAGTAATTTTGGCAATAAATAAACAAAAACACAACAAAGCATTGGACCAGATAGACTTCTGACAGAACTATATAAAGACCAACAAGAAATATTAGGACAAACTCTACCTGAAATATTTAATGTGGTTCTAGACAAGGTGAAGATACCTTGATCATGGATGGAAACAATATTACACTGATACTAAAGAAAACACAGACCAGACATTAATTAAAAACTATAGACCAGTATCCCGAAATTTATGGGGACACTAGAAGATTATGGGGAAGTTGTGGGATTAAAAATAAATAAAGAAAAAATCAAAATTATAGTCAAAAACATGACCAACAAACAAAAAGAAAACCTTGCCAAGGGAATAGATATCGAGATAGTTAAAAAATGAAATATTTAGAATTAACATCTCAGCAAGATGCATAATCAAAGAGGATAACTATGATAAATTAGTGAAACAAATAAAAGAAGATCTGGAAAGATGGAGAAATCTGAGGCTTTCTCTAATGAGTAGAATAACTGTAATAAATATGAACATATAGCCACAAATACTTTTTCTGTTCCAAAATATACCCATAATCCGGATAATTTTTTTTTGAAGATTTGAATAAAATGACACTAAATTTCATATGGCAAGGGAAAAAACCTAGTATTAAATTAAAACTCCTAAAAGAAACTAAAGAAAGAGGAGGTTTTGGCTTACCAGATTGGGAAATATATTAACACACAGCAACGCTTACCTGGGTGAAAGATTGAATAACCTTAAAAATAGAAGATTACTATCAGTAGAAAGCCATGATTTACAATTAGGTTGGCACACATTTTTGTGGTATGATAGGGATGGCACATATAAATACTTTCAGAGACATCAGACAAACATGGTTTATGGTATCGAGTAAAATCAAAGAGCAAAATTATATAGAAATTCCAGCTTGGTTATCCACTTTAGAGGCGTTAATACATCCGGTCCTTTTGAACCAGGAAAAAAATATCACTTGTAAGGATATTATAAATGAAAAAAGGGAATTGAAGTCCAGACAAGAGTTAAAAGAATAAGGTGTAGAATTGGAATAGTGGACCTCCTTACAAATTCAGTCAAGATATGGGAAAGACATGAAAGAATGGGGGATTAGTAGACAAACCACAACACTAGGTGTAATTTTATTGGGGACAGACAATAAATTGATAAGGAAAATTAATAAATTTTTATTGGACTGTAAGATGGAGGAGGAACAGGTAAAGAAAACAATGGTGGTATGGGCTAAAAGTTTTGGACATAATATAACTTTGGATAACTGTCAAGCACTTTCAGAGCAAAATAAAAAGATAACATTGGCCACATCGTATAAGGAAAACTTATATAAGATGTTTTATAGGTGGCAGCTCCCTCAGCAAGATTGGCTAAAATGTATAAAAACCTGTCACCTGAACACATGTGAATGTACAATATATGCATGTAGCATTTTGAATATTCTTATTCTTACTACTGCTACCACTACTGTTACTATCATTGATCACTGCACAGTCAGCCAGATGTTCAGAGTGGGTTTGGCATTTTTGTCTACCTACAAAAGACCTGGGATAGGCAGAGCTGGATGTTTTGTGGTATTAACAGATATTGTTATATGATAAAAGCTTCCAAATAAAATTGCTTTCTGTAATTGACTGGTGTTGAATTTGTCAATGGTTTTCAAATGGTGCTCTTTTCTTCTCTTCTCCCTCTTTTCTTTGTCTCTTCTCCCTCTTCCCTTTTCTACTTTTTCTTTTCTTCTTCTCTTCAGCCTCTTTTCTTCTCCCTCTTTTCTTGTCTTTTTTTCTTTTCTTCTCTTCTCTCCTTTTCTTCTTTTTTGTCTTCTCCCTCTTTTCTTCTTCTCCTTTTTTCTCTCTCCTCCTCTTCCTCCTCCTCTATCATCAACAACATTATTATTATCAAAATTATTTCCAGTTTTTGTTGCTGGTATAGCTAGACAGGACTATTTTGAACTGAGTAAATATCCAGTGAAGAGATGAAAGATAATTTTTCCAGCAGCTGGGGAAAAATAGTTTTTTTTTAAAGAAAATCTGCACTTCAAAGATAACCGATCAGCCATGTAAAGAAATGAAAGGAAAGGATGACATTAGGAGTGATCCTAATGGGTTTAAAATTCCAAAAATGGAAGCAATTTGCTTTCATTACATAAAGTGTTCGTTTAAGCTTCAAATAAGAGAAATAAACATTAGGAATGGAAAGCTTCCCTGTTAAAGTTTGGTTTATATCACAGTAAGCCGCAAAAGCCATGTGGTACAAATGCTTCTTTCTTAAGGAAATTCTCAAAGGACCAATATACCACACAGTGATCATGGCAGAGAATATTTATATTTGATTAAATGTGTTTGCCATTCTGGCTTTTAGCCAAGATCATGGTACTTTAGTCTGACATCTGGTTGTCCAAATATTAGACTATTTCATCAGAGATCCTAGATAAGTACATGGGTAATCCTCCCCATCCCTCAGTTCAGTGAAGTTTCTATGTTATTTGGCTTTGTTCGGATATTTTCCCACGTCATCATAGTTGTGCTTTTAAAGTTGTAGCAATGTTTTGGCAGAATCTCATCTGCCATCATCAGGCTTCTGTACAGACGTTCAACGTAAAAATGTTGCTACAACTTTAAAAGCACAACTATGATGATGTGGGAAAATATCCGAACAAAGCTGAATATATATATATATATATGTATGAATGTATGTATGTATGTATGTATGTATGTTTTTTTAGGCTTTCACGGGTACTTACATGTGTGCTGTTTAGCTTCCTTCGGGTATTATCCCACATCGTTGTAGTTCTGTTAAAGTTGTAGCAATGTTTCAGCAGAATCTCATCTGCCATCCTCAGGCTTCTGTATAGAGTTAGTTCCTGGTTTCAAATTTGAGGCTGGTCCATTCTGATTGGCTGGGAGCCTGGATCTGTGTTCATTGGACTTGGAGTTTGATTGATTGGTGTTTCTGGTTTCTTCTGTCTGTTTTGTGGCTTTGATTGGCTGGCAACACTCTGTTCTTGTGTTGGAGGCTTTCAGTGCAGCTTGGCTCCGTGTGAAGGGACGGCTGCTCTTCATTAGCAAGCTGCCATTCATTAGCAAGCTGGGTTTCACCTGGGTGCCTGGTGGGGGGGTGTTTGGGTTGGAGCTATCAGAGGGAGTCTGTTTTTGCCCAGGTGTTTGCCTGGCTTGTGGCATGGAGATCTTTCTATTTGAGAGTGCAGGCTTCCAAATGATTGACAGTCTGGTGGAATCATCTCTTCTATTCATGCTGTCAGGTCTTTTTTCAATCTCTATGGCTTCTCTGATGATTCTGTGGTTGGGGTTTTTTATAGTGGCTAGGGTTTTAGTGCCATTGAAGTTGATGTTGTGACCTGTGGTTTTCATATGTTGGACTAGTGAGGAGGTGTGTTCCAGCTTTTTTACTGCATTTTTATGTTCATCTAGGCGGGTACTTATTCTTCTCTTGGTCTGTCCAATGTATGTGGCCGGGTATGATGTACAGGGAATTTCATATATGCCTTGGTTTTCCAGGTCAATTTTGTCTTTGGGGTTCCTCAGGATGGCTGCTATATTTTTGTCTGTTTTGAAGGCAGTCTTGATGTGATGCCTGTGTAGTATCTTACTGATTTTATCTGTGGTACCTCTTATGTAGGGCAGGACAGCTTTTCCATAGATCTGTTGATCTTCTAGGTCTCTGTTATGTCTTGGTGTGTTTTTGTGGATC
The DNA here is from genome assembly GCA_015471245.1 of Laticauda colubrina. Classification (NCBI taxonomy): domain Eukaryota; kingdom Metazoa; phylum Chordata; class Lepidosauria; order Squamata; family Elapidae; genus Laticauda; species Laticauda colubrina. Next base: position 2,555,360 of record BLBF01000048.1, read on the forward strand.
AAGTTGGTGATTTTGTTTTTGTGGAAGCCATTGGCTGTCAATACTTCAGCCAGGGTGCATAGTTCAGTCTTTATATGTGTCTTATCTGCCAGGCGTTTGGTTCTGGTAATTAGTGTTTTCGCTACGGAATTTATCTGTGCTGGGTGGTGGTGGGATTGGGTGTTGAGGTAGCGTTGGTGTGTGTTTTCTTTTGGTATATGGTGTGTCCCAGTGTGCCATCTGTTATTTTGTAGATTAGTACATCTAGGAATGGTAGTTGTTTGTTTATTTCCGTTTCCATGGTGAACTTGATTTTGGAGTGTGTGTTGTTTAAGTGTGTTAGGAAATTGTTTAGGTTTTCTTTTCCATGGGGCCAAATCACAAATGTGTCATCGATGTATCTTAGCCATAGTTTGGGTTTGTGGGTGGCATTAGCCAGGGCTCTGGATTCGAATTCTTCCATGAATAGGTTTGCAATGAAGGGTGACAGTGGTGATCCCATAGGGGCTCCTTCAATTTGCTTGTATCTTTGTCCTTTGTATATGAAATATGTGTTGGTTAGGCAGTGTTCTGTTAGTTCCATGTGGTCTTTAGTTGGTTGGTATTTATTTTTGATGATTTCAAGAGTCTCTTTTTTTGGGACTTGAGTGAATAGTAAAACCACGTCGAAACTTACAAGCAGATCTTCTTGTTCCACGTGTAGATCTTTGATCATTTCCAAGAAGTGGTATGAGTTTTGTACATATGAAGCTGCGGTTTCAGCATGGGGCTGTAGTTGTTTTGCTAAGTATTTAGCTAGGTTTTGTAATGGTGCTCCTATGGAGCTGACTATGGGTCTGAGAGGTATGCCTTCTTTGTGTATTTTTGGGAGGCCGTATAATTTGGGGCATCTAGAAGATTTTTCTCTTGGGATGATCGTCTGTTGGATTTCTTTGCTTATGTGGCTGGTTATAATTTTCTTCTTGGTTGATTTTTCTAGATATGTGGTTGGGTCTGT
>BLBF01000048.1:2570229-2602485 GCA_015471245.1 Laticauda colubrina
CAGACAGACAGACAGACAGACAGACAGACAGACAGACAGACAGACAGTCTAAGGTATCTTGCTACGCATTAGAAGGGTTTTGCATCTTTGTTACCTTCTGGCCAGTTTCTTTCTGTGCTTGCAATTATAGCTATTTAGAGTCAAGGAAGTGGCAGAGGGCCAGGTAAGAAAGTAGAGGATTTCACCTGGTACCATAGCAGAGTATAAAAACTTGGTGTACCACCAAAACCTTAATAGTCCACTGCAAGCAATGAGTCATGGACAGCACAAAACTCCAGCTGGTATAGCAATTGCTTGGCATCACTGATGTTCAGTGATAGGGTAGCGTGATGTTCTCCAATTGTGCCAGTACCATTTTCTCTTACAGAGCAAATAACAAATGCAGACTCTCAATCAAAATAAGGACAATAGCAGGGAAGAATAGGTATATTCAAGTCCAACTCCTTTGGGCAGGGAACTTGAATTAGAAGACCCGCCCTTTTAGCCCTATGAATTTATGATTCTATGAGTGTCTTCCCCTTTCCTCTATGATTCCTGAGTTCAGTACCCCCCACACACATAAATAAAACCTGTTCAGAATGCCATTAGTTGATCAATGGGGTCTGATTAGGTTTGGTCTCATTCCTTACCCTCAGGGCTGTCTTAACAACGCATGAGCCTGATGGGCATTTGCCTGTGGGCCCCATGAGGATAGGGGGCCCATATTAATCTGTGTATGTTAACCCTTCAATGCACCTTGTATCATATAAATACAGTAACTATATGGATTAGTTGTTGTAGGGGCCCCAGTACACTGCTTTGCCTGGGGCCCTTAATGCTGTTAAGACAGCCCTGCTTATCCTCTCTTTCTCCCTTAATAAGAGAAAGAAATAATGAAGCAAAATACTTTATACAAGCATGCATTTATAATTTAAAGAAAGTTGCAATAATATAAATATATCTCAATATGTCTTATAGACATATAGAACAGGAGCAAGGGATAGTTACACATAGGATTATTTCCTTATGCATAGAAGCCAAGGCTAGCTGGCCTATTTCTTCCTGCTTTATTCTCTTATTTTTCCACTCATGCCAGCAGGTGAATGAGTCAGACTAGCTCAGTACTGCATGACATCTGAATCCAGGATGAGGTTTTATTGCACCCAGACAAGCAGGGAAGAATAGGTATATTCAAGTCCAACTCCTTTAGGCTCTGGTTTTAAAGGAGCTTTGTAGTTTACTTATAAATCCTGCCTTGCTTGGGCATAATATAGTTTGGAATTTAAATGTCATGCTTCCATAATCAACAAGTAGCTCTGTTCAGATGAGGGAAGCAAATTGTGGGTTCAAAGTGGTTAAATTGACTCACATTGTGGATTTAATGGCTACAGGAGCTCTTCCATTACACTCGAAAGGTTTCACTTAGTCTTCCCAAACAAGGCAGTATCAGGATTTTATTTCAGTTTTTCTCCAAATATTTAAGAAGGCTTTTGAAGTGTATGCATTCCCCAGAATCTGTGACACCATTGCATTTAAGTCAGGGGTTAGAAAAGGAGGGCCTGGAATCAAAATTGTCCTTCTGAGAGATGCTGTATCCTTTTTCTCTAAAAGAATATAAAAAGTCAGATAATTAAGAAGGCATTTTATGGGATTTGGCCATTGATTTTAAAATGGTGCTCACTTAATTTTCAGAATTTTCTCTGTTAAGCAAAACGAGTTTGGGATTAAAAATTTTAGATTTACGTTGATGTTTCCAGTCCTCTAGAGTAAGTTTAAAATATACACATAGATTATAAAAATAGAACTATGCATGCTTGCTGAATAAGCTTGCACAGTGCAAATAGACATATTATATATACATACATAAAAATAATATGAATTGTCCTTATATTTTTTGGCTTCAGTGTATATTATAGATAGTCCTATCTTAACAACCACAATTGGGACTGAGAACTCCATCGCTAAGCAATGTGGTCATTAAGCAAAACATTGCATGATTGCACTAAACTTACAATGTCATTTCTGTTATGAATATCAAGCAAAACATTGAATGACTTCCACTTGCAGTTTTGCTGCCAGTTTCTCCATTGATTCTACTGGATGGAATACAGCTGTGAAATGCAAGTAGCGATAATGTAACCATGAGATTCTGGGACAATTGCAAGCCCATTGGTTGCAAAATGTCCAAATTTTAATCACATAACTGCAGGGGACTGGGCCACAGCCATAAATGCAAGGGCTTGTCATAAAGTTAACTTTTCATTGCCATCATAACTTTGAGCAGCCGCTTAATAGGTTAGCTATTAAGTGAGGACTACTTGTATATATGGTGTTACAATGGGGAAGATCCTGGCAGTGTAGTCTTGGATAGTGCCATGAAGCATTTACAGTCTGATCTTCATGTCATATAGCTTTAAAATAACTTTCATTTGAATTTACATAGTTTCCAGGCTGCAATCTGGAAGATCACAAGTGGGAATTTACAAATTTAGTGTTCTTCCAAACCAAGTATAAAGACTATGACACTTAGCAAATTAACTTAGAAAAGACCACTTCATATACAAAACCATTTAATTATTTGAATCCTACTTCTCTCATTTTAGAAGTTAATAATGAACAGAATATGCAAAGGTCAAAATCTGTCCTTCAGAGAAGTCCAGAAATCTATTGGCGACTATTTTTTTATTTAAAACAATCCAAATTTTTGTTGCATTATTTTAAGAAAAATACTTTTGTTTACCAAGAAATTCAAAATCTTACTCTTAAGAAAATGTATAATTTACCTATCCCCCGATGCAAATAAAACAAATATTTTTCATAATTCGTTTTGCTTTTTGGGAGGTAATTCACATATATATTTTTGCCAGTCTGAAGTAAAAGGTTTAAAAAACTTGACTGATTTTTAAAACTCGACTGATCGTATTTTATGAGATATCAAAAAACTCACTGATAAACTCTTCCGACATCTTCGCATTTGTACTCTTCTAGCATTTTTACTCTTTAAAAAAAGTGTGATTGCTAGAATACTAAGTTCAGCCTCTACTAACACATTCTGTAGAGTTTTTAAGATTCCCTGCCAAATTTATGGACTTTGTCCTGCATTAGTTATTTCTGCTAAAGCAAAGTTGGGAAAAATATGTAGGAGACGCCTCTGTGCAGTTCTGTCATTTTGTTATGCTAACAGAATGAGCAGCTGCTGAAGTTGCACTCTGCTGCTTCCTAGAGCCAGGAGATTGTGTATTTGTCATAGTCTTTGTTCCTATATTTCTGTCTTCAGCACTTTCCAGACAAAATTGGTGTTTTCTTCTGATGAACCTTGCTTGCTTCCAGATTCTTCCAAAAGGAAGTTGCTTTGCCCATTTTGGGGAAAATGTTGTTTTAAAGTGCCATTGGTTGCACTTCAATAACTATTTGCTATGATTTATTTGAAAATGCAATGTCAATTGTTGGGAAAGTTTTTTATTTTACATCTTTAAACCAAAACAATTTAATTCTGCATGTAATACTTTGGGTAAGGTGCCTTTAAGTTTTAGGTAAAAATACCCAAAACACTGGCTGTAAACTAAAAGGCAGCTCTTGACTATTTCAACATCCAGTCTTCTGGCTGCTGCTTTGTTGACATTACAAACACCAATGTTGGCTTAGTGAGAAATTGATTATGTGGTTCTGTTTTATAATGTTTGTATATGTGTTTGTATGTTTGGGGGTGGGGTGGGGATGTATGTATATGTGCAGGTATACCTGCTTTGGGACTTGTGTGTGTACATAGTTCAACTGCATGGGGGCTGAATCTCCATCCGTGGCTGTAACAAATGTAAAAAAACTAAACATGATTTAATTAGTTTTTTTCAAATTGTTACAGCGGCGAATGGAGCTGCCGCGGTACGGTGTAGACTACAACACAGTGAAGGGCCTGCAAGAAGGATGCACCGCACTAGCAACATTGGGGTCTGTGACATCCGGGAAGCAGCAGCTAGAGAGCGCACGGCACCGCACAGCACGGCAGCAAACCGTCCCCTCTTTTACTTTCGTTTTGGTGAGCACAACTGTACTTACATTTATATATCTGTATATGTTTGACAAGCATTTTGACAGAAGGTGGTTGGATTTCATGGACATAGTGTGATGAGGAAGTTGTTGCATATAGAAAAGTGACATTTGCAATCCCAGAATTGCACACCATTTGTGTGTTGTTTCACAATGTGCATCTAATACAGCCCCAGCTACATTTGTGGATCTGCTAGAGTAGCAATATTCCTGAGAGAACTTTCAAGCTTCTGACAATTGGATTTTGCTCGACATTCTAAAGCCATCTCCGAAAGACAAGCGTTGACTTAGTCAAGGTCATTACTGCCAACTCATTTGCTTCTTTGAGAAAAGAGGCTTGAAAAATGTGTCTGTAGTATAAATTATTGATCCACACATATGTGTTTTAGAGAATTGTGTGAACCAAAGAGTAACAGTTTATTTTAAAACTATGGTTTAGGAAATTAGTGATATCTTTGAAGGTCATTACTGATACTCTGCTTGGTATTCTGAAAACAATGGAACTATATTCCATTCCAATGTAGATCTCTCTGCAGTTTTCCACAGTGCACCATCTGAAGCACAATTCTGTATGGTCTTGCTTGGTAGCTCTATGACCTCTAATAAAGCATTCGTCGACTACATATTTTCTCTGGTTATATTTGAGATGGCATTGAAACATCTATATTGAGGGTGTCCATTGCATGGATTTGATGCTGATTAATGATGCAGATATAAACTAATTTATTACCCTGCCTTGCTCCAGCATCCTGCAAAATTTGTATGATATGGCAGATGTAGCCACAAAAATATGATTTTTTTCAACCATGTCCTCTGTGGGAGAAGTCTCTTAAGTATGTTTACAGCCTAAACCAGTGGTCCCCAACCCCAGTCCATGGATTTGCATTGATCAGCAGCATGCCAAAAACTGGGCCATGCAAACAAGCGAAGCCCCATCCATGGGACACAGGCAGCACACAAAACCATGCCCTTTCCAGTCCATGGAAAAACCTCTCTTCAGGAATTAGTCCTTGGTGCCAAAAAGGTTGGGAGCTGCTGGCCTAAATTATAATTGGTGATAGGATTAGTTCAGAATCTGTATGTAGATCTCTGAGTGAGTTGCAGTCATTTGTAGATTTTTCTGATCTTTAGCTCTCCAATAAAAGCAACAACTATTAGACTTAGCTGAAGGACAATGTCAACCAATCCAGCCAGAGTTCAGTTCTTTATTTGCTTGCATATACTAGACAGAATCTTGCCAGACTAAACTCTTTAAACTCTTACTAATCTCACCCTAATGGACATAACCTAGGAGATTCTAAGGAGTGGCTGTCTTAACTCTCTTCCTCTGTGTCCTATCCATCTCTGGGCTCTGCTGTCTCTTGTTTCTCCCACTGTTTCTCCTAACTACACTAATGTGTAGTTCATCACAATAGATTCTCCTCCATAGGCACTATCTCTTACAGTAACTGAAAAATAAATCCCTAAATTATTCCCAATAAATGCTTGAATTTGGGACGAAAATGGGAATGAATCTATATGTGAAAGGACTTATGTGGTTGTTGCAGATACTGAGCACACAATTCTATCTTATTCCCTAATTTTTAAGTGATTGTTTTCATCTGAGCTTAGTTGGTGGACCTGATCCACCAAACAATTAAGAGCAAACAACAAAACAAAAACACTACAACCAAAATAGGTTCTGTTAAACAAGGCTGTCATATGCTAAACTAGACTATTTCATACTACATGCTACTATTTCTTGGAAAGGCTTCTGGAATTTAGAATTCTGCATCACTGGAAGAGGTCAGATTTGAGAAAACTAATCTAGGAATTCTGTCTGGGATCTTCTGTATTCAAACTTATTTTACTAATTGGTAACCTTCCAACGACTTCCATTCTCATCGATCCCAATCAGTTCGTTGAGGTGGAAGTATGAATGATTTATAGTAAACAAATAGTATGTTAGTTATATCTGAATGCTGCATGCTAGCCTCCAGATGTGAGCCTTGGTGAAGGATTATCTCAGTGTACAAGCAGTCCTTGAGTTATGACCATTTATTTAACAATAGTTTGAAGTTATGACAGTCTTAGAAAAAGTTTTTATCTTCAAAGTTACAATCACTTCACCACCCTCATAGTCATCTGATCTCAATTTGGATACTAGGAACATCCCATATGAATGTTTGGAATGGAATGTTTGATTGACACAATTATCTTCAACATAAATTTATTCTGTTCAAGAATTCTAAATTGGGTTTTAGAGTATTTTAATGTGGTTGGAGATGGAATCAACAGAACAGAACAATGCATACATACATTTAAAATAAACTTAACCAGGAAAAGAATATCATTGTTCCATATTGCAGAGTTAAATAAAACATTCCAACAGAAAGCAGTTCATAGAAAAAGAGAGGCAAAACACTTCAACAATCTAGAGTAAACTCAAAGGGTCTGGAAACAATCATTTAAAAGAACTGGGATAAGGTTTTTTAAGTGGTTTAAGGTGTGAAGACTGAGGGAACAGATGATTGCAGGCAGTTTTTAGATACTTATGGGTTATTAAGTGGACAAGAGAGTTATTACTCTCTGTTTATTCTGTTGAGCAGAATAAAAACCAGTGGTTTGAAAATACAAGGAACTAGATTTATGTTAAGTGTTAGAAGGAATAAACAGAACTTTGAAAACCTGTTAGAATTTCTCCTATTCTCATATAACAAAGAGTTAAAAAGCAAAAAATGAGTTTCTTCTTCACTCCCTCCTGCTTTTGTGGATTAAGCTAATGTTTTATAATAGTTGTTGCATACTTTTTTTCAAGGCTATCTCCATGGGTTGGACAGTCCAAAGCATGGGTACTCACTGCTTCCCTGCTTGAAGACTGAATCAATCAAAGCTTAGTCCCAGCTCCTTCCACTGTGTTTTGCCTTTTTTTTGACTCAGTCCTCATGCAAGAGGACACATGGAGAGAGTGCTGAGGAGAAAGGATTTTTAGTTATGCTTTGGATTCTTTGATCAATACAAGGGAGAAGGCTTAGAAAGCAACGAACAATGAGTAAGGTGAAATGGGTGGAGGCCTTGAGCGAAGGGAATCCATGATTCAACAACATGCTGAGAGAGTACTAAACAGCTGTTTAACAGCAGCCCCAAAAAGAGTGGACAGCTTTACGCTCAGCCATTCTGACCCAGAAGAGCCAGAGGTACATCCTGAAGCAGGCGAGAGTTTAGAGGGGCCCAGAGGGCAAGATAAATAAGTATGCGGCTATTCTGAAGCCAAGGGGTGAAAATTAAGCAAAGAATATCCAAAACAGCTGACAAGTGGTTAAAGGGAAGCCACAGCAGCTATCATTGGAACGGATAGAGATGTTTGCTACAGGAGAAGGATTCCAAGTGGTAGAAAGAGCCTCTGCAAAGCCTCCAGAAGGGGTCCTAGGGAATAAAGGAGTCAATACCCAGTTGCGGCAGAGCTCACTCTAAAAAGAAACCTTGCAAACCCAGCAAATCCAGGAGGGGATAGAGCATACTCTTGAGCAGTCAGGAACTAGCAAGCCACATCAGCTGAACTATAGTGAGGGCAAAGCTGCTTGTCCCAAAGCACAAAGGGGGACAATGTGGCTGACTTCTCAGAGACGGAGGCAGACTTGGAGGATCAGGGATTGCCTGATCCAAGCCCTAATAGAGAGCAGGGCTCAAAAGGACACAAGGAGGCCAATAGATCAATAAAGATGGAAGAGAGAGATGTCCAAATCTGATGAAAGAGAGGCTTTAAGGAGACAAAGGGCCATTTAAAAGAGTTTTGTAAGGGCTGAAAAGGAGGCAGAGATGAGTGGAAATTCCCACGCTAAAGCAAGCAGGCCAATGGCAACATGGGAATGGTGCCCAAGAAGTGACACCAGAGGGAGCTAATGAGCAGCTGGTTCAGAGCTCTTTGTCTAAAAGAAAAGGTATGTTTATCAGGGATGCAGGGAAATTCTCAGGAATTCAGTGGGAGTCATGAGCCTTCCCCTAAGAGGAGGAAGCTGGCAGCAGAGGCCAGCTTTACTCCTACAGCAGCAGGGCTCAGAGCGTAGTCCTTTAGGGAGGAAAAGAAAGCCCTGATGTTAAAAATGTTGTCAGAGGTTAGGGATGGACAATGTAATTGACTTAACCTAAGGAATAATGAGAGAAGGCTTGAAGCACTGCATCCCTCACTAGTCGGAGAAGCTAGGGATGAATTGGGTTCTTACAGATCCAATTCAGTGCAGTCATACACCCAGAGTGAGGCTTTGATCTCAGAAGAGGAAGAGCAGAAGGAATCAGCATTTTCAAATGAAGAAGAAAATGAGACAAGAGACCGTAGCTTTCACAGGGCTGATTTGCCAGCAGCAGTTTAAGATGCTCCTAGGTAAAGCCAAGGCAACCACAGCTTGGGAATGGCCATAGCAATGGAGGAGTCTGTTCCAGACCCATCAGACCCGAAAGGCAGGCTATTTGCAAGAACTAAGGTGGAAAGCGAGGTGGTGCTCTCACTCAAATTATTCAAGGAGGTAATGGAAGAGCAGCTGGACCAACCAGTAATATTCCCAACACAAAGGGTGAATGAGAGAAATAATTACAATGTAGAACTGGCTGAATTGATTCAAGTTCCAACAATAGATGTGCAGGTGGCTGCTTCTACATCGACTACCATCTTGGCCAATGTTGTGGAAGAGGGTCTAAAAAGGGGAAGACAAGAAAGCGGAGCAGACTTTCCAAAAGGTCCACCAGAGAGCAGCATGGGCAGTGAAAGCAACCTCAACTGCCTCATTCTTCAGCACGACAGTTGTAATACAATTCACACAAATGCAAAAAAGGGCACCACCTGGTGATCCTTTATTACAACAGGATTTAAACAAGTTGATAGCAACAATGCCACCCTCAATGGTGTCAAGTACACTACCAAGGCTATTGCAGCTTTGGTGGCAGTGAGACGCCTGGTTTGGTTCCGCCACTGGCAGGCGGATTTAAAGCACAAGTGGAAAGTTAAAGGAAACAAACTATTCAGGGAAGCCATAGAACCCCTACTCGTTGAGACCAAAGACAAAGGAAGTTTGGCCAGGCAGATTGGAGGCCATCGTCATACATGCAAAGGCAGCCTTTCCATCCATGAGAGGTTGCTTCGATCACTCCGAGCATATCCCAGAAGATATAGAAACAGACAAAATAGGTCAGTATTTAAAAACAGACAGAATGTCACCAATTGAGGGAGAAAAAAGGAATATATTAAATCAAGAAATTACATTAACAGAATGAAAGGAAGCAATCCAAAACCCGAAGGCAAATAAGACCCCAGGGCCAGACGGTTTACCAGGAGAATTATATCAAAAATTAGGACAATCTTTGGAACTAGTATTACTGGAAATATGTAATGGGGCTTTGTTAAATGCAAAAATACTGGAATTGTGGAGGGAATCATATATTACTTTGATACTGAAAGAAGGTACCGATGTTAATCAAATCCAAAATTATAGACCAATATCACACTTGATTGCCGACTACAAAATTTTTATGAGTATTATTGCAGGAAGGACAAAAAGGATTTTAAACGAAATAATACATAGTGATCAGATTGGATTTCTATCGCAAAGACAAATAAGGGACAACATTAGAGTAGTAATGAACATATTAGAATATTATGAAATGCAACCAGGAAGACAAGTGGCCCTTGTATTTCTGGACGCACAAAAAGCATTTGATGATTTAAATTGGGAATTTATGGTACGTCAAATGAAGAAAATGCAGTTTGGAGACAGATTTGAAAAATTAATAGAAACAGTTTATTCCTCCCAAAAGGCCAATATAATAATAAATGGAGATATAACGAAAGCATTTAGAATAACCAAAGGAATCCGACAGGGATGCCCATTGTCACCTCTGCTCTTTACTTTGACACTAGAGACACTATTTTTAGGAATATAAGTCACCTAACAGTCATTCGGGTTGGAAATATATAAACTAGGATAGACATTTTAATGCTATGTCTTTAAGAGAATACTAAAACTGTAATTGGGTGTGGTTTTTCAAACGGCCATAAGATTGAGCCAGAAACCTGGGTTGTTTAGTCTCAGTGAGTCTCTGTCCATTCTGTTGGAGAGAGTTGCCTTTCCTCCTAATGACTGTTACTGATCATTAACGTCAGCCTGTTACTGAACTGTTTTTGATATTGGACTTTGATACTTGGATTATTTCTGAACTAAAAACTGACTTCTTTACCTGTGAATGACTTGGAATGCTTATCTTGGATTGTGCTTGGACATTTATTGGAAGTAAAAACCTACATTTACTTTACAGTGTATCTGTGCGCTGCTTGTGTATTATTCTTCACTTCTCTTACTAAGTCTCCCAGTATAAGCTCATTCTCCTAACAGGGAACACTGGCTATGGACCCAGGCCATACCAGGCTCAGATAACTGAGAGTTAGTGTGAATACACATTACTGTATACAGACAGCTGTTTACTGTTTAACTGTGGGTTACTGGTAAAGATGGCACAAGACCCTTCAGCAAGTCTATTACTGATAACCCGGTTGGATGGAACAAATTATGTTTCCTCGTCTATGAAGTGCAGTCTACTTCTGCATAGAGAAGGTTTATGGAGTGTAGTTCAAAATCCACCGGATGTAAATGCTTGGGATCCAGAAAATGAGGATGATGCCAAGAAGCTTGCTGACTAACAAATGAGCTCTTTCTATAATTGGACTAACACTAAGTGACCAGCAGCTAGTACATATTTGTGGAGAAGAGTCTGCTGCTAAGTATTGGGAGAATTTGAAGAGGATTTATGTTCATGACAGTGTAGGTGCACACATACATCTTACACATAAACTGTTTAGAGCATGTCTTCTGAAAGGTGGAGATATGTTAGCTCATTTAAACTTCATGAAAAGAACTTTTCAAGAGCTACATGAAAAGGAACTGATATTTTCGCAGCTGCATCAAGTTTACATCATTCTTTCCTCGTTGGATGAAAGTTATGATGATTATGTATCTTCACTGGAAGTCCTACCCAGAGATAAACTGACATTGACTGACATAACCGGAAGGTTGTTAGAAGAAGTAAGAAGACAGCTTCTTGCTTCTTGATGGATAGGGACCAACTGAGGAAGGAACAACCACAAGAAGAGGATTTGTTTTCAGTTGCCTATACTGTTAGGAAATGTTTTTCTTGTGAGGCTAGGGGACATATAACTAGATTCTGTAAGAAAGAAAAACAACAGAATACTGGTAATCACCAGAAGGCCAAGAAGAATGTTAGTTTAGCTATGTCTAGCAATTCAACTGTAAACCATGATTTGTGGGTTGTTGATAATGGAGCATCACAGTGCATTACTAAAGATAAAAACAGGTTTGTAAAGATGTCCACAAGTAAACAACATATATCATTGGCAAATGGATGGAAGATTAAAGCATCAGATGAAGATACTGCATATTGTTCTTGTATAAATGAACATTTAACCATGTTATATGTACCTAAACTGAAATTTAATTTGCTATCAGTAAGGGCTTTAGTTAATATTGTTTAAGTAGTAACCTTTAGGGGAGATAACTGTACAATAGAGAAAGAGGGTAAAAGTGTTACTGCTACTTTAGAGAATGATTTATATGTGATACATGATGACCAGTTGCAGATAGCTAACTAAGTTTATAATAACATAAAGCCACATGATGAATGTATATATTTAGTGCATAGACGTCTGGAGCACATTAATTTCAAAATGCTCAAATAAACAATTTTACTCAGAGGGAGTAAAATTGAAACCCTGTAGCAAATATTTAAACTGTAATGCCTGTAGCCAAGAGAAGAGCACGGTTACGCCAGCAAGCAGACTTAATGGTTTTAAGACCAAAGAACCTTTAGAGGTTGTTTTTTCTGACATAATTGGTCCTAAAAAAACTAGTTTAGGAGGTTCCTGCTATATTTTGAGTATTATGGACCATTACTCACAATATGGTTTCTGCTATCTCATGAAAAACAAAACAGAAACATTCCAATATTTCTTTAACTGGCTAAGGTTTGCAAAGAGAAAAATGAAAAGTAAAGTAATTACTTTAGTTACTAATAATGGGACTGAGTTTGTTAACAAAAAATTCCAAACTATGCTAAAATTGGCTGGTGTTGAGCATAAACACTCTGCACCTTACAGACCACAACATAACTCATCTGTAAAACAAAGAGGGCAAACATTACAAGCCATGGCTCATACTATGTTATCTGATTCAGATTTATCTGAAACACTGTGGGGTGAAACCATAATGTGTAGCAACCATGTGTTAAACATGTAGTTAACTGGTGAATTGCCATTCACTCGTTGGCACGGCAGAAAACTAAATTTAAATTACCTACACACATTTGGAGCTCCAGCATGGGTGCATATTCCCTCACAAGTAAGACTGAAAGGCAACATAGAGCTAAGAAGTTATTTTTTGTGGATTATGAGGCCAACCATAGATCATTTAGATTCTGGGATCAAGGTACAGCTCATGTTTATTGTAGTGCTAGTGCAAACTTTCTTGAGCACGTTGGGTGGGATAAACTGGAACAGGAATCCAGCAATGATATTATTATTGACACCCAAATAGTCCCTAAAGATAAAATCAGTGAACCACGAATAGCCATTAAAGAGGAAGCACAGGAGGAAGTAGTAGAACAGGCACAGGAGGAAGTAGTAGAACAGGCACAGGAGGAAGTAGGAGAACAGGCACAGGAAGAAATAGGAGAACAGGAGCAGGTGGCACAGGTGAGTCCACCAGTAAGCCCTGTATTACCAAGACGTTCAACCCTAGTAAACATGACGACCTGATAGATATCAGACTAGTGTTGTATGCCAAGTGAATTCCAAGTAATTATAGTGAACTAAAAGCGTATCCTGCTAAGGATCTGGCTGCTTGGCAGTTAGCAATGGATAAGGAACTGGAATCATTAAAAAAGTTGGAGGTTTATGAAAATGTTAGGTTACCACCAGGTAAACATGCCATAGGATATAAATGGGTTTACAAGCTAAAGACAAGTATAGTTTGGACTGTTATCCATAAAACCAGGTTAGTAGCACAAGGGTTCAATCAGACAGCAAATGACTATGATGAGGTGTTTGCACCTAGTCTGAAGGCTACTACATTAAGGGCAACATTAGTGTGAGAAGCTAAGGAGGAATACATTGTAAATCATTTGGATGTAGAGATGGCATATCTGCATGCACCATTGCAACACACTATTTATTTAAAGAAACCTTTGGGTCTCAAAAATGATAATACTGATAATGATTGCTGGAAATTGAAAAAGAGTCCTTATGGTTTGAAGAAATCAGGATATGAGTGGAACCAATGTATAGTTAAAGAATTAACTAAGATAGGTTTTGTAGCTGGCATGGCTGATCCATGTTTGTTTAAAAAGGAAAGTAATGGTGTAATTTCATTGTTGCTATTATTTACTGATGACATAGCATTAATCACCAAAACTGAACAAGAAGCTACTAAAATAATCTCACTGTTAGAGAAGAAATTTAAGGTAAAACAGTTAGGGGAAACCAACAATATCTTGGTTTAAAGGTAGATAGAACTAGGGGAGGATATAAAATCTCACAGGCAGATAAAATTAACCAATTACTAAAAACTTTTAAAATGGAACTTTGTAAACTGGCTAAGACACCAATGAGCCAGGAGTTTAGCCATAGTGATGTTCAAAGTCCTATTTTTGATAAGAACATTTATTCGTCCTTGATTTATCTTAGTAATTAGTCAAGGCCAGATATAGCATATAATGTTAATCAATTAGTGAGATTGAGCCGACTGAAAGCACTGGAAAGCTGCTAAGCATGTGTTAAGATATCTGAAACAAACAATGTATTATGCATTGTATTTGGAGCCTCAAGATGAACTGAATTTAACTGCATATTCTGATGCAAGTTTTGCTACAGACATAAATACACATAAATCTACATCTACATCGACTACTGTAGTATTATTAGGAAAGGTGTTGATTGTATGGAGGTCTATTAGACAGAAACATCTGTCAACAGTGAAGGCTGAATTCTCATGCTTATCTTTACTATGTACAGATTTAGCAACTACTAATGACATGGGAATTAATGTAACAGATTCTATTGTTGTTTACGAAGACAACCAATCAGCAATATAGATGGCTTCAAATATTGCTGTTAAAACAAGAACAAAACACGCTGATCTAAGATATTTAAATGTGAGACAATGTGTGCACATAAGATGTGTGCAAAATAATATAGTAGATCATTTTACAAAGGCCCAAGGCTTTATAAAGCATAAGGCTTGCTGCATGGATTATGGACTTAGAATGTAAGATTGTATATATTGTCCTATCCAAGGGGGGGAATGATGGGAATATAAGTCACCTAACAGTTATTCGGGTTGTAAATATATAAACTAGGATAGACATTTTAATACTATGTCTTTAAGAGAATGCTAAAACTGTAATTGGGTGTGGTTTCTCAAATGGTCATAAGATGGAGCCAGAAACCTGGGTTGTTTAGTCTCAGTGAGTCTCTGTTCATTTTGTTCGAGAGAGTTGCTGTTCCTCCTAATGACTGTCCCTGATCATTAACGTCAGCCTGTTACTGAACTGTTTTTGATATTGGACTTTGATACTTGGATTATTTCTGAACTAAAAACTGACTTCTTTACTTGTGAATGACTTGGAATGCTTATCTTGGATTGTGCTTGGACGTTTATTGGAAGTAAAAACCTACATTTACTTTACAGTGTATCTGTGCGCTGCTTGTGTATTATTCTTCACTTCTCTTACTAAGTCTCCTAGTATAAACTCATTCTCCTAATGGGGAATTACCTCAACAACCATTAATAGAAATTAGGAATAATACAGAAATAAAGGGAACAAAAATTAAAAAAGAAGAGTGTAAACTACAAGCATTTGCAGATGATTTGGGTTTTTTTATTGAGGAGCCACTAGAATCAGGCCCAATTTTAATAGAGGAATTAGAAAAATATGGAGAGATTTCAGGATTAAAAATCAACACAGAAAAAATGCTATTGAAAAATATAACAATTAGAAATAAAAAGGAGCTAGAAAGTGTAATGGGACTACAAATAACCAAAAATATATATATATTTAGGTATATGGTTAACAACGAAGTGCTCCACAATCAAAGAAGACAATTACACCAAATTATTCAATCAAATTAAAATGATTTGGAAAAATGCGGGACTCTACAATTATCATTATTAGGAAGAATAGCAACTATAAAAATGAATGTTCTGCCAAAGATTTTATATTTATTTCAAAGAACCCCAACAAAATTAGACAAAAATTTTTTTAGAGAACTTAAATAATCACAAAATTTGTTTTGGGCAGGCAAAAAAGCCCGAATAAAGTTAAAAGATTTACAGGATAGTAATAACAGAGGTGGTCTTGGGCTTCCAGATTGGGAATTATACCATAATTGAACAATACTTGTATGGATACGAGATTGGATCAATCTAAGAAAGAAAAAAATAATAATTTTAACCATTATATTCTTAACCAGAATATTAACCATACATGGCATACAAAGTGCATATTAAAGAAAGGAAAGATCTGGCCTAGGAATTTTGGCCAGGCAGATTGATGGCTATTGTCATACATGTGAAGGCAGCCTTTCCAGCCACGAAAGGTTGCTTCGGTCACTCCGAGCATTCCCAGAGACCGTATACGCAGATGCCAATCCGGCAACCGGACAGATCTGGATTTATATATGGGGCAGTCAACGATTCCAAAGACCATTCAAGGGCTTTGCTTTATGTGGCCCTTTTTCCACATAAAGTGGCAACCAGAACAGTGCTCCCATTGGCGGGATATTGGGCCCATTCACCGATGATGGGAAGCAATAACAATGGACAGCTGTGTCCTAGACCCAATAAAAAGAGGCCTAGTTCTGGAATTCCTCTCCACAACCCCAAACTCTTTCAGAAGAGGCCCAGTGCCAAGAGACAGAACCAAAAGAGGCATCATGGACACAGGAGTTCAACACCTGCTGGATATCCAGGTGGTCCAACCGGTACTGAAGAACAAACAGGGACAAGGGTTTTATTCAATTTTGTTCCTACTAGAGAAGGAATTGTGGGGGGAGGGGGTAAACCAATTCTGGAACTAAAATTACTAAACAGATATTCATGATGCAATCCTTACAGTCAATCCTAGGAAGTATCCGAGAAGGAGATGTGTTAATGTCAGTAGACGCGTACCTACACATCCCTCTTGCCCAACCATGTAGAAGATTCCTGCACTTTTGTTACATAGGAAGGCATTACCAAAACAGAGCAGACTCTCTGAAAGGTCCACCCAGCAGCACCATGGGCAGTGAAAGGAATCTCAACTGCCTCATTCTTCAGCACGGTAGCTCTCATACGGTTCGCACAAATGCAGGAAAGAGCACCATCTGGTGATTTTTTATTACAACAGGATTTAAACAAGTTGATAGCAACAATGCCACCCTCAGTGGTGTCAAGTACACTACCACGGTTATTGCAACTTTGGTGATAGTGAGGCTTCGGTGGCGGTGAGGTGCCTGGTTTGCTTCCGCAATTGGCAGGCGGATTTAAAGCACAAGTGGAAATTTGCTCCTGCTCCAATTAAAGGAAACAAACTATTCAGGGAAGCCATAGAACCCCTACTCGTTGAGACCAAAGACAAAGGAAGTTTGGCCAGGCAGATTGGCAGCCATCATCATATATGCGAAGGTAGCCTTTCCATCCACAAGGGGTTGCTTCGATCACTCCGAGCATATCCCAGAAGATATAGAAACAGACAAAATAGGTCAGTATTTAAAAACAGACAGAATGTCACCAATTGAGGGAGAAAAAAGGAATATATTAAATCAAGAAATTACATTAGCAGAATGAAAGGAAGCAATCCAAAACCCGAAGGCAAATAAGACCCCAGGGCCAGACGGTTTACCGGGAGAATTATATCAAAAATTAGGACAATCTTTGGAACTAGTATTACTGGAAATATGTAATGGGGCTTTGTTAAATGCAAAAATACTGGAATTGTGGAGGGAATCACATATTACCTTGATACCAAAAGAAGGTACCAATGTTAATCAAATCCAAAATTATTGACCAATATCACACTTGAATGCCGACTACAAAATTTTTATGAGTATTATTGCAGGAAGGATAAAGAGGATTTTAAACCAAATAATACATAATGATCAGAATGGATTTCTACCGCAAAGACAAGTAAGGGACAACATTAGAGTAGTAATGAACATATTAGAATATTATGAAATGCAACCAGGAAGACAAGTGGCCTTTGTCTTTCTGGACATACAAAAAGCATTCGATGATTTAAATTGGGAATTTATGGTACGTCAAATTAAGGAAATGCAGTTTGGAGACAGATTTGAAAAATTAATAGAAACAGTTTATTCTTCCCAAAAGGCCAATATAATAATAAATGGAGATATAATGAAGGCATTTAGAATAACCAAAGGAATCCGACAGGGATGCCCATTGTCATCTCTGCTCTTTACTTTGACACTGGAAACACTATTAATACAAATTAGGAATAATTCAGAAATACAGGGAACAAAAATTAAACTACAAGCATTTGCAGATGATTTCTTTTTGTTTATTGAGGAGCCACTGGAATCAGGCCCAATTTTGATAGAGGAATTAGAAAAATATGGAGAGATTTCAGGATTAAAAATCAACAAAAGCAAAACCAAAATGCTAGTGAAAAACATAACAATTAGAAATAAAAAGGAGCTAGAAAATGTAATGGGATTACAAATAACAAAAAAAATAATAATTTAGGAATATGGTTAACAGCAAAGTGCTCCACAATCAAAGAAGACAATTACACCAAATTATTCAATCAAATTAAAATGATTTGGAAAAATGCGGGATTCTACAATTATCGTTATTAGGAAGAATAGCAACTATAAAAATGAATGTCCTGCCAAAGATTTTATATTTATTTCAAACAACCCCAACAAAATTAGATAAGATTTTTTTTAGGTATCATGGACACAGGAGTTCAACACCTATTGGATATTCAGGTGGTCCAACCAGTACTGAAGGAAGAACAGGGACAAGGGTTTTATTCAATCTTGTTCGTACTACAGAAGGAATT
Organism: Laticauda colubrina; assembly: GCA_015471245.1. Lineage (NCBI taxonomy): Eukaryota > Metazoa > Chordata > Lepidosauria > Squamata > Elapidae > Laticauda > Laticauda colubrina. The sequence goes on from BLBF01000048.1 coordinate 2,588,350, forward strand.
GGGGGGGGAGGGTGTAGACCAATTCTGGATCTCAAATTACTAAACGGATATATAGTGTACCGACGATTCAAGATGCAATCCTTACAGTCAATCCTGGGAAGTATCCGAGAAGGAGATGTGTTAATGTCAGTAGACGCATATCTACACATCCCAATTGCCCAACCACATTGAAGATTCTGCACTTTTGTTATGCAGGAAGGCATTACCAATACAGAGCCCTGCTGTTTGGGCTATCATCAGTGCTCAAGACCTTCACCAAGGTGCTGGCAATATGGATGACATACTGATACTGTCATCCTCCCTCCTCAGGACAAGGGAGGATGTAGAAACCACAATAAGAACATTACGAGAACAGGGGTTTTAGGTGAACTCCAAAAAGAGCCATCTACAGCTGACAAGCCGACTACAGCATTTGGGAGCAGTCATAGACACACAGTCTTGCATGGTCTACCTTTCACAGAGTGACAGTCCAGCATAAGAGCGATGATAGACCAGATGGTCACAACACCAGTGGTGACTTTGGACCTGCTCTCTCAGCTGCTAGTAAAGATGATATCATTCATCACAATAGTGCCCTGGGCCCAGCTGCACATATGAACCTTACAATGGTTCCTATTACCTTACCAGAGAGCAGGCAAGAGCAAAGCGAGAACAAGGATAAGGGTCCCACCAAGAGTAAAGCAGTCCTGCCAGTGGTGGAGGTCACAGACCATAACCAAGGGATGTGGGTTCAAGGAACCCAACAGACTGATCATTATGACAGTCTCCAGCCTGATCGGTTAGTGATCTAATACCTGTCTCGCAACAGCAGGGTCAGTGGTTCCAAGATGGATCTCAAAAACAACTGGGTGGAGCTCAGTGCTATGCACCTGGCTCTAAAGACATTCAAGGAGAGGATAGTATGTCAGTACATGCTAATCCTGACAGACAATGTGATCACCAAGGGTGCTTATCAGCAGGGAAGGGGTGATACAGGCAAGGGGGGACACTCTTGCAAGAGGCGGAGTGTCTAGGTCACTGGGCGGAGAGACATATTCTATCAATCAGAGCAGAGCGTATCTCAGGATTGGAGAACAGGCAGATTGGCTCAGCAGAACCATTATCAATCATGCAGAATGGCGTCTACAACCTGACCTGTTCAAGGAATTAATGCATAGGTTTGGGAAGCCAGTCCTGGACTTGTTTGCGTCCCCAACAAATATGCAACTTCTGAGATTTTACTCAAGGTTCTCAATGCTGGGGCAGAAATGGCCCAATGCCCTCTGAGGAACGTGGCCCAGGAAATTACTTTACACATTTCCTCCACTTCCATTGATACCGAAAGTGATCAAAAGAATAACAAAGATTTTATTTGTAGCACCCCACTGGCCCAGGCAATCATAATACACAGCTCTGATAGATCTGTCAGCCAGACCATGGAGAATCCCTCCATACAGAATAGTATTGAACCAGGGGATAATACAGCACCCAGAATCACAATGGCTTCAATTGACTGTCTAGCACTTGAGAGGGCCGCACTGAAACAGTTAGGATGTTCAAACAACATAATACAGACCCACTTATATTTTCTTTTGGTTTTTCTCGCAAATCAGCATGTTTCTACTGACAGTGGTGATTTTTTAGTGCAATAATTCTTAAATATTTGCGTAGTTCCCAACTTTGACTTTAGATATTCTGGCTCTCCCCTTAACTGTCAGCATTCTGTGTCATATAATGGCCCACCAAATGCATCTATGAAGCCAATTTATATGAATGGACAGGCAAAATCTTTTGTCCATTGTCATTTTTAGTAGCAGTCAGAGATTCAAAAGATAACCTTCTGTTATCAAGATTTATAGTCACTTATTTCCCAATTTTATTGAATCTATCAAATCCAAAGTAATAGTCATCACCATGTATGATGAAGTTTTTCCTCGCTTAGTTTACTTTCATCTTCTTTGTAGATTAAAAAGGGCTTCAGAAGAGAATTCCTTTCAAGTAATTGAACATTGGATACAGTACACTAGCAATTAATTTATTGATTTTATATATTTATTTTCATCATGCATTTTCTAAACAAAGGACGTTAGTTCAGCTTCCAGTTATATTCTGTTGCCTTCTGATGTGATAATTAACATTTTTCTAGCTGGGGTGTGCAATGTGTAGTTATTCCTAGAAAACAGATCAAAGGAGATTTCAAGGGAATTTACAAGATATATTCCTCCATGCAAGGCAATAGCAATGAATGTATAACTCTACAGATTGCCTTGTGCATTATTTATTTGCACAAATTTTATTCTGGAAAAAGCAATTCCATCTGACTACAGGTTCTAGCACTATATGTGCCACATAGGAGGAGGATGTTTCTGTGATTATTACCCTTCCTCTTGATAACAATACTTAACTGAATTTTTGGAGTTTAATATTTGTGAGAGTTTTCTGTCTTTTGCAAAAGGGTCTACATACCAGACCTTTAATGGAGGCAGAAAATTGAATTAAACATTTTCTATTTAAAGCTTCTTGCCAGAGAAATGTGCTCATGTCATTGAGAAAAATGAATGAACCAGCAACTGACCATTGCATGAACTGGACACAAGAAGAAAAACCAGTTCCAAGGGGAATAAAAACTAAGGCTCACCAATTAATTAGATAATCTCAATAGCAATAGATTTATAGGGATTCTAAAAATGTCATAAAATATTAAAAAGCCGACTAATTGTTCTGTTTGATAGAATTGACACCAACATCCAAAATTTCACAGTTGGAAATAGAAACTGAAATTTTAAAGAGAAGAAATGTTGAGGCTAGTGGCATTACTTTCTTCGGGTTTCTCCTTGGAGGAACCACAGATCCACTCTAATCTAATCTATAGAATGATCAAGATGGGATTAGGAATTGATGAAGAAGACGTTGCTGTTGAAGAATCCATTTCTACTGTATCTGAAGAGATCCCTCCCCTGGAAGGAGATGAGGATGCATTGCACATGGAGGAAGTGGATTAAAGAGGAGAAGCTGATCTTCTCTCTTTCCTGCCTCCCTCTTTCCCCGTGCCATCATCTTGCTCAGGAACCCTGGCAGGGCTAAATGCACCCTCAAAATGGTCTCTGTGTCTTTTATAAATGGTAACTAACATAGCAGGCAGCCTTCCACATTTATTTGGACTGTCTGCTTGTTCAAAAATGCTGCTTTAGGGGAAAAGGGTCACTCTAATTGTTTGAAGGTTTTTTGCTCTCCTCCATGAAGATTTTGTTCTAGTTTTAGCTTGACCACCAAACATCCATCCCACTATAGCTGAAGGAAACACCCAGAGAATGTCCTTCCCACTAATATAGCATATTCCCACTAATATACCCCCCCCCACCCATCTCTCGCTGCTGCCTTTTGTCTTCAGAAAGCAGGGACTTGCAGTCTTGTTCGTGTGCTTGGTTTTGTTCTACTGGAATTAAAATAAAGAAGAATATGGTTTACAATGAAAAAAAAAACCTCATGGATTATCAGCCTATTTCACTTAGACCATCTTTGCCTTATCTGAAAATTTTAGTGTTCTAATATTATGCAACATATTATCTCATTGGCTTATAAAACTGGACAAAGTATTGCAAGACGAATAAAAATATTATACTTAATTATAGAAATATCCTGTAATATAAAATAGACAAGGAGAAATCCAGTGATCATGTTTAATTTTTCATTGATATCAAGTTGAAAGGTAGATAAACTATCTTTTAAATAAGCAGAATTGTCTTTTTGTCCCCTGTGGTTCTTATCACCATAGTATCTAATTTGTAGACCTAAAATAGAGCTGTCGCCTGCTCCAAGCACAACCACATGATGCTCTTTGGAAAGAGCTGCTGAACTGATTATTTCAATTAGCCTGTATTTATTTTTAACCATTTTCCAGGACAGTACGGAGCACATACTCCATCACAGCATTGTTTTTTGTTTCAACTCCTACCTTCCTTGTTTTTGTGTAACATACTGTATAGCCTAAATGTTCTCTATTTGGACATACTACCAAGTGGGACATTTAAAAACTCTTACCTTAGTATTCTTTCTCCTTCAGCCAAATGTGATCCATCTTCCTAAGGAATCAAAAGGTAATAATATCTGGAGACAACAGATGGGGTTCATTGAGCTCAAGGTCTGGGAAAACCTGTTTTGGAAAGGCTCAGTGGGTATATTTTGATTTGATGCATAAAGTCAACAGAAGTGCTAGCGACTCTCTAGAGCTGCAGACCAAATGTAATCCACAAGAATTCTGCACCTGGTTCATTCACATTTCATTCCCTTTTCTGCTGAAGATATGGGAGAGCATATCATTTATTTTCCATTGTCCATTACTTCAATGGAGAAAGAAGTGCCTTTCTCTGCTCAGGTGGAGTATTGGAGTAATTGTTTTCATCCTTCTTCTGTTTAAGGAAAGAGTTTCTTCCGTTCATTTTGAAGATAGAGGGGCAAGATTTCATGAGGGAGTCTCCTTTTCTATCTAGAGCTCAACCCTAACTCGTGAAAGGGACAATTCAAACTTTGGTTGATGTTTCATTTTTGGAGGCATCTTAATTAGTTTGCTTTTTCCTATAATATAGACATTTATATACTTAGTGCACTTTCACTTTGCAACACTAAAAATGATGAGCAAACATTGGTTTATTTGACTCATAAGATATTTAATTACATATCAACAGAAAATGGGCAAAATTACTATACTTGATGCTGCTGTTTCATCATTCTGACTCTACCAGACATTTTCTTAATCCATTTCTGATTTGTACAATTTTAGCATGACAATATCCACAAAAGTGCATTCCCCAGAGTTGTTGTTCTGTAGCATTTTGCATATTTGTGTTGCAATTAATGGCAATAATGTACATGCTTTGTTCACACTTTTGATTTTGAACAGTAAGTCATAAAATCCTATGTTATAGTAATTTCTTTGCTTTGTATCAATTCTAGCATAGATTCCTTGACAACTTAAGTTGATCAAAGTTTGATTTGCATCCACCATATGCCATGTTTACCATACTTCTAAAAAACAATGTAACAGAATCTGATATTTTTTCCTTTTGTTTTCTGCAAATGCAGGAGTTGATCAAGCACTGCCACAAGAACGCCGAACACCAGTAACTCCATCCTCCTCCTCTCGATACCATCGCCGCAGATCATCAGGCTCACGAGATGAGCGCTATCGATCAGGTGTGTATAACAACAACAACAAAACATTAGAAGAGAACATCTGTAGCTCGGGATTGTTCCTTGGAGTCCTTGGTGCTCTTCTAATTTGGTTTTTGCTTAGAGATGTTTCATTATCCAGCTAGATAACATAATCAGTTCAATAATTATGGAGTTTGGGAAGTATGGAGATGATTTTATGTAATCAGGCAATGAAAAGTTTGCAAGCAAACAAGCACAGAGAGTACCAAAGACTTTGCAGAAGAAATGTCTTTTAAAGAGCAGTAGAGAGATTTAGTCTTCTTGGTTAAACCTTTGACTCCAACTTCATTCTTCTTTTAACCTTAGTTGAAAACTTATGAAAAAAGATGGCATATACAATATTTATTTATGAGTTAGTTGCACATTATACATTAACTTTAAGAGAGTAAGGCAGCATTCAGACTATTCTCATTTCCATCCTCCCCTCCCCTCTAGTTATTTCCTGATGGAAAGGTTCCAATGAGAGAGTATGATTGCTCCAATATCACTCATTGAGTGTCAGAGGCCAAGAATAGAGTTGTCTGGTGTCTCCCCAGTCTTCATGCAACACCTTGACACTATATGATTCATTCAAATCTCTCCTGGAAATATTAGACCTAGCTTGGATTTTGAGATATCAAATCTATCTTATCAAACCTATTTTGGAGATATGACTCTTATAATATTTCCTATATAAGATGTCTACTTTGCATAAGGGCAAGGGAATATGATCAAGATTGTATAAATAAAACTTTCACACTGGAAATACCGATTTCTCTTGAAAGTCCTTTAAAAAGTTGGGATAATAACTAAGATCACACTTTTTTTTAATAATATGAACAAAAAATTGGCAAATGAAAATATAATATTTTGTTGGATAGGTGGTATTTATACGGGGGGAAGATTGCAAAAGATTGTAAAAGAATATTGAAAAATATTACAAAAGACATTCAATTAAATTTGATCATTTATTAGCAGGATTAATAATGTTTTTCATTATTGTTTGTATTGGAAATGTTTCAGATAGTTGTATCTTCAAGCTAGATTATATAGAGGTAGGTGTGTGTGTGTGTATATGTGTGTGTTTCTGGTTTCATTCTGAGTTAGTATTACTCTTAACTTTGAATCATTCTTTTATGTGATAAAAATAAAGGAAGCTAAAAAGATGATAAAGAAACCTATATTGAAAGTTCATAAAAATGATTCTCTATTTGTAGTTCAAATCGTACTATTCATGGTGGAGAGGACAAAATTATCTTCTGGCTCAAGGAAATGTCAACAGCTGTTGAAATACCAACATGGGTTTTTGAACAGCAATATTTCAACACTGCCACATGATATTCTAAGTCCCACTTGTTTCTTCTGAATGCTTTCCCCCCGTTCTATCAGGAAAAATACCTTTAAAAAACTTAATATCTGAATGTCACAGAAGCAAAAAAATAAAAGCATGAATTTTGTAATTCAATTCTTACAAATTCTAGCTAAGGAAAGCCAAACAAGAACCTGTTCCTGTGCCCTTATGGAAAGTTAACTTGTTTTGTAAAATATCAAGATAACATCATCTGGTTCACAATTTAGCAGCTAATCTGGTTTATCTAAACCTAGCCATTGTATCTAATATAGTATAACTTAAAAAAATGAACTGACATTAAAAACTGTGCTAAAAACACACACAAGAACCAAAAGATGGATGGAATGGTGATGAGATTTTTCTTCCTTACAAGACCTGTTTGCAGTGAACACCATTCTCAGGGCCCCAGGCAATACCAGCTTTTGATACCAGAAAGCCAAAAGACAGGGGCAGTTCTGACTTCCATTGGAAGAAAGTTGCATAGGGATGGGGGCACAGCAGAAAATGCTCCTTTTCTTGATATTGCTTGCTTCAAATCGTTAACATATGGGATGTATAGCAGGCTTCTTTCTCTGGCATGGAAAAAGTGCCTTTGCAAATGCCTTTTAAATGATAGTGACATTTTGCAGCTCTTAGAGCCACAGAATAAGCCTTAATTGGACTCTAATGCATATCTAGTCAGTTTCATCCTTAGTTTTACTCCAGTAGCAATCTAGATGACTTTTGAGAATGCAAACCTTTATCCATAAACTATGGGGTGTTTAGAGACAGATGGGCCATGAGAGGGCAAATGGGTACGAACATGTCCTGGGCCTTGGCCATTTGCTGATTCCAAGTGGTGACCTCACAGGGCCATGCAGTAAAAGAACACACCAGGATATTTCCCCACTCCTTCTGAAACCTGAGTGGAAGATTGCAACTTTCCATTCTACTCTTGCCAGAGATCATCCACAAGTGTGAACAATACGTTTCTATCTCATAACCTTCCTTGAAACCCTACAGAACGGAGTCCAGATTATTTATTTCAATTAAGATATTTTGAGCTTCAAAATGACCTTTTCCTATCCCCTTCCCAAAAATGGTTAGGTGAACACTGGACAAATCAAACCCTCGGGATATCTCCCTAGCTTCTTCTGAATCACCAAGGATGGACCATTTTAATAGGACTTGTCTGTCGCTCCCTATTAACACCAATTGGGAACAACCTTGGGGAAGGGAATTGAATAAGGCATAATACTGTGCTACCCATCACCATCCCTTGCAGCCATTGAAAAGTCACAAAGAAGGATGGTTGTACTGTTCCTGAAAGGAAGGTTGCACTGTCCATCAAGCTCTTACCAGACATCATCCACAAGTGCAAACAATACATTTCTGTCTCATAACCTGCCTTGAAACCCTTCAGAAATGGGTTCAGATCATTCATTTCAATTAGGAACTTCCAGAATCCTAGTTTCCTTTTTCCACTGCATCGTGAAAACAGTAGACAGTTGGACAAACCAAATCCCCAGGATATCACCCCACACAAGAAGATCCCCTTCTGCAACCTGTGTAGGTCCATTAGTCGCCAATAGAGAACCATTCCAATAGAACTGTTCCCTTGCTCCCTATTAATACTGCTTGGGAGTGGCCTTGGATAAGGGAGTTGAACCAGTGGAGTAGAGTACTACACATCCCCATCTCCCATAGCTTTTGAAAAGTCAAGGAGAAGAAGGATGATTGGATTACCCCATGCCATTCTCACCAGTGCTCATCTGAAAGCGGGAACAGTGCCATCTTTCTCCATACTTTGGTCAGAAAACCTACCGAAAGGGATCCTAATAATTTATTTTAACCAGGACCTTTTGGAGCAGCAAGGCAACCTTTTTCCAGCACCTTCTCAATAACGGTTAGGTGGGCACTAGACAAACCAGCCTTTTTCAGAAACCTCAGTTTGTCCATAACCATGAGGACTTCTGGGACTGATAGGCCACATGAGGGTACATGGGCACGATCTTGTCCATGGCCTTGGCCACTTTCTGATTCCATGTGATGAGCAAGATCTCCACAGGGCTGTGCAATAGAAAACCCCAGGTTATCCCCCAGTTCTAAAACCTGAGGAAATCCATTTGTTACCAATAGCAGACTATTTGAGGAAGGCCTGTTTCTCATTTCCTTTTTACACTGCTTAGAATTGGCCTTGGAGAAGGGAGTTGAACTAGCATAATACTGTGCTCCCCATACCCCATAGCCATTGAGATGTCAAGGAGAAGAAGGATGGTTGCACTATCCCATACCACTCTCATCAGGCTCTTTGGCAAGCATGAACAGTGCCACCTGTTTCCCATAGTTTGGTCAGAAAACCTACAGAAAGGGATCCTGATAATTTATTTTAACCAGGACCATCTAGAGCTGCAGGGCTTCCTTAAATCATACTTAAATAATCCCTGCTTGAGCAACGTGCTTATCATCACTTGGACATACCTGCAGCTCACCATCCTGGAGGCTTTCATCAAGGTAGGGATCTCATAAGGGGATTAACAGCCCCATGGGTCCTATCTGTTTTCTGAGTGTCCCCACATAACTTGGCAAATCCTTTCCCCAGGTCTCTCCAATTGACCGGCTCTATGCTTGGAGTCAAATTGAAAATGGATCTCAACAATTTTATCCATGAGGTGATTCCCCTGTATGGCTCTTTAAATGTTTGTCTAAGCCCTCCTTTGCAAGGAGGAATTTGGTGAACTTGAACAGGGCAGGTGGGTGACACTGGATCTAAGACTAGAGAAATAGTGACTTCCGCTATTGGTGCAACCACACGGTAGGCCTTAATTGAGTATTGTCTGGTCAGCTTTGTTTTTAGTTCTCGTCCAGCAGTCCTCCAGCTGACTTTTAGTTCTTTCTAGAATTATCCATTCCTCATAAACCATGGGCAGTTTCAGAACTGATAGACCACATGGACATGATCCTGTGCAGTACAACACCCAGGATATCCCCCAGTTCTTTCTCAAACTTGAGTGGAACCATTAGTTGCAAAAGGAGATTTTTCAAATAGGGTCTACCTCTCTCTCCCTCTTAATACTGCTTGGGACCGGCCTCGGTCCCAGATAGTTCATTTCAGGACCCTCCAGAGCCCTGGTTTCCTTTTTCCACTGTGTCCCCAAAATGGTGAGGTAGACAATTGGACAAACCGAATCCCCAGGATATCCCCAGAAGAATATCCCCTTCTGCAACCTGAGTGGGTCCATTGCTCACCAACATGGAATCGTTCAAACAGGGTCTGTCCTTTGCTCCCTATTAATACTGCTTGGCGCGGCCTTGCAGAAGGGAGTTGAACCAGTGGAGTAGGGTATTGCACATCCCCATGTCCCGTAGCCATTGAGATGTCAAGGAGAAGAAGGATGGTTGCACTAACCCATATCACTATCACAGGGCTCATCCGCAATCATGAAGTGTGCCATTTGTTTCCCATAGCTTGGACAGAAAACTTTAACAGGTTTTCTGTTAAGTTGCCTTAACAGCTCCCATGGGTCCTATCTATTTTCTGAGTGCCAACAGAATTAAACTGCTCCCATATAATTCTCCTACATGATTTGGCAAGTCCATTCTCCAGGTCTCTCCAATTGACCAGCTCTATGCTTGGACTCAAACTGAGAGTGGATCCAAGCAATTTTTCCATTAGGGGTTTCCTCTGCATGGCTCTTTAAATGTTTGTCCAAACCCTCCTTTGCAAGGAGGAATTTGGTGACCTTGGACAGGACAGGTGGGTAACACTGGACCTAAGACTAGGGAAATAGTGATTTTCGCCATTGGTACCACCACACGGTAGACCTTAATTGAGTATTGTCTGGTCAGCTTTGTTGTAGCAGCCCTCTAGCTGACTTTTAGTTCTTTCTAGAATTATCTGCTCCTCATAAACCATGGGGACTGATAGACCACGTGGGCATGATCAGTTTCGGGACTGATAGATCACGTGGGCATGATCCTGTGCAGCATAACTCTCAGGATATCCCCCAGCTCTTTCTCAAACTTGAGTGGAACCATTAGTTGCAAAAGCAGATTTTTCAAATAGGGTATACCTCTCTCTCCCTCTTAATACTGCTTGAGACCGGCCTTGGAGGAGAGAGTTGAACTAGGGCAATGTTATGCCACCTATCCCTATCCCTTGCAGCCATTGAAAAGTCAAGGAGAAGAAGGATGGTTGCACTATTCCAGCCCACTCTCACCACCCATCATTTACCAAGTGCCAACAATAACTTTCTATCTCATAATGTGTGCTGAAACTCTACAGAAAGAGTTCCAGTTTTTTCGTTTCAATAAGGACTCTCCAGAGTCCTGATTTCCTTTTTCCACTGCAAAATGGTGAGGTAGACGATTGGACAAACCGTATCCCCAGGATATCCCCTTCCGCAATCAGAGTGGGTCCATTAGTCAACAATGCGGATCCATTCAAATAGGGTCTGTCCATTGCTCCCTATTAATACTGATTGGGAGCAGTCTTGGAGATGGAAGTTGAACCAGTGGAGTAGACTACTACACATCCCAATCTCCCATAGCCATTGAAAAGTCAAGGAGAAGAAGGATTGTTGTACTATCCCATTCCACTCTCATCAGGCTCATCCTTCTAAACATGAACAGTGCCATCAGTTTCCCAAAACTACAGAAAAGGATCCTAATAATTTATTATAATTACGATCCTCTGAAACTTCAAAACAACCTTTTTCCATCCCCTTCTCAAAAATAGTGAAGTGAACACTGGACAAATCAAATAATCAGGATATCTCCCCAGCTTTTTCTGAATCACCGAGGATGGACCATTCAAATAGGGCTTGTCTTGCTCCTTATTAACACTAATTGGGACCAGCCTTGGGGAAAGGACCTGAATAAGGCGCAAAACTGTGCTACGCATTACCATCCCTTGCAGCCACTGAAAAGTCTCAAAGAGAGAAGGTTGTCCTGTTCCTGAGTAGAAAATTGCACTATCCCATCACGCTCTTACCAGACATCATCCACAAGTGCCAACAATACATTTCTATCCCATATCCTGCCTTGAAACTCTACAGAAAGGGGTCCAGATAGTTCATTTCAACTAGGACCCTCCAGAGCCCTGGTTTCCTTTTTCCACCGTGCCCCCAAAATGGTGAAATAGACAATTGGAGAAACTATATCCCCAGAAGAATATCCCTTTCTGCAACCTGAGTGGGCATGTGGTTATGATCCTGTGCAACACAACCCCTAGCATATCCCCCAGCTCTTTCTCAAAACTGAGTGGAACCATTATTTTCAAAAGCAGATTACTCAAATGGGGCCTACCTCTCTCTCCCTTTTAATACTGCTTGGGACCAGCCTCGGAGGAGAGAGTTGAACTATGGCAATGTTATGTTGCCTATTCCTATCTATCCCTTGCAGGCATTGAAAAGTCAAGGAGAAGAAGGATGGTTGCACTATGCCATCCCACTCTCACCAGCGATCATCCACAAGTGCCAACAATAACTTTCTATCTCATAATGTGTGCATTATGCACACATTATACCTTACAGAAAGAATTCCAGATTTTTCGTTTCAATAAGGACCCTCCTATAATGCACACATTATACCTTACAGAAAGAATTCCAGATTTTTCGTTTCAATAAGGACCCTCCAGAGTCCTGATTTCCTTTTTCCACTGCATCCTCAAAATGGCGAAATAGACAATTGGAGCTGAAAGGCAACCTTTTTTCATCACCACCTCAAAATAATGAGGTGGACACTGACACAAAATGAACCCTTTTCCACATCCTCACTTTTCACTGAGGTTTCATTGGACAAACTGGTTTTTCTCAGAAGCCTGAGCTCCTCCTTAAACCATGGGGAGTTTCAGGACTGATAGACCATGTTAGGCCACATGGGCAGGATGCTGTCCAGGGTCTAGCCACTTCATATTTCCAATTTGTGGCCAAGACCTCCACAGTGGTATGCAGCAGAATTCTCCCGAGCTGAGTGGAACCATTAGTTGCCTACCTATCACTCTCTATAAATATTGCTTTGGCACGGCCTTGGAGAAGAGAGGTGAACTGTGCTGCACTGTCTCTTCCCTTGTAGCAACTGAAAGATCAAGGAGAAGAAGAATGGTTGTGGTATACCCTGTCCCGCTCTTGCCAAAGATTATCCATAAGTGCAAACAATGTCGTTTCTCCCCCATAACCCTTTTTCAACCACCTTCCCGAGGTAACAAACCAAACCTCCAGGATATCCCCCAGTTCCTTCTGAATTGGGTTCATTAGTTGCTGAGAATACCATTTTAATGGGGCTTGCCTTCCTGCAGAGGGAGGCAACTTTAGAAAAATCTTTTTCTAAAAAATAGCCACCAGGGCATGGTTTGATAATCATGATAGGCAGGATACCATACTATGTCTAATCATGACAGATTCCCCATCATTTCTTGTTGACACTGCTCTGACAGGAAAATCATATCTGAGATCTAACTGCTATCTCAAGTGGGCCTTAGATGGTCTGGGATAAGTTGATGGCTATGAACTCCTGAGCTTCTTCTGAAGTCAAGTCAGGGATAGTAGATTGAAGTCCTCCAGGACCATAAGCCTAGGGTACTCCACCCAAAGCTCTGAGATAGCCTCCAGGAGCTCAGGCAGGTTGCTATGAATCAGGTAGCCTGGTATAGCAGCAACATTCCCAATTGATCATTCATGCTTACTCAATAAAGCTTTCCTTAAAATGATGCATGAACTAGTTCTGTGCTTGCCAAGGATAACGTTCTCAAGAATTGTGAATACTGGAAATAGAGAGTTGTAGTAAAAAAAAAAAGAATAGCTTACTGTTCTGGCTTTGGAGGCCTGTGGGTTGCTTTTTTTCCATAGAAAATGTAACTGTTCTCAGCATAAAGATTTGTGCTCTGGGTGAGACTCCTTATTTCACAAGGGCTGATTGTTAATGACATCAGCATATCCATTTCCATGTTATGGCCATCCACCACGCTTCATGATAACAGCAGGCTAATGACAAGGAAGTTACAAGAGGCTACACAATCCTGTAATTCAGCCACTTTGATCATAACACATTAACTGCTTTATCACCTGTCACTTCCAATTAGCACATACCCTTATCCCTTTGCTAATAGACACTTGGCAGCAAAATTAATTATATAGTCATAATTCCTAAAATTTGAACGTTCAAACACTTTTTGCTAAGTGCATTCATGGTTTTTGTAGCAGCAGTGGCTGTACTCTGGGTAAGACTAATGCAAGTTTGCTGAAGGGGAGTATTCTTGGTTTGATGGAAGAAGAATAGTGCTTAAAGTAATTTATGATAAATAAAAATCAGCATTACTATCATGGAAATATATTAGTATGGTCTCTTACAAGGAAGCAAATTATATCAAAATCTGCTCTCACACTTGGAGGAGTAACAAGAAATTTAAAGGCTAATTGTAAATGATTGAAGAAGATGCTCTTTTGTCACATCCACCGTTTTATAGCCACTGTTGCTGTATTTATCTTTGTCCTCAAACTTGTAAATACTTTTTTTCTTTCACAAAGATAATAAATAGTGGCTCTGCTTTCATTGGGATTCCAAGAATTATTTTACTTTTATAATATTAGGCCATAATGCGGTATCTGCTATCCCGCATCAGATGGGCGCCTCATGAC
>BLBF01000048.1:2602495-2616042 GCA_015471245.1 Laticauda colubrina
GCATTGATATACAATTGAAAGCACATAAATGATACATAGTTACAACACCATAATATATGGCATATGTGAGGTTTTCTTCACTTCCCACTGATTTATCCCAAAGTCCCAAAACTTGTGGAATGTCTTAAGGAGGAGACAAGCTTAAGACCAAGAAACTGAGCTTCAGTTCTCACCTGCTGTTTACAATATTGCTTGCTATTTGGTTCTTGCTACCAGTTGGGAAAGAAGGAAGATATAGAATCAAGGCCCATCAACAGATTGATGCTTGACTCTCCATCTCCACATCCCAAGTTTTTGCTTATATTTCTGAAGATAAGGGATATGTTTCTCCAAAGTTTTTCCCATTCTTCCATTCACTAAAGTTGTTACTTACAACAGAGTGACAAATAACATAATGGTCATATAATATATTAGCTGGGTCAAGTAAGAGAGTCACATCTTTAAAGTATCTAGAGTATTTAGAGTATCTTTAAAATGAAATGTAAAGTTATACTTCCTCAGCATTTCAACTCTGGTCTTTAGGTTGAGATTATCATAATATGCAAATTGCCCTATCTTTAATTGGTTAAAAGGGAGGCAGCTAATCAACCAAAATATATTTATGATTTGACAAATGATGATGGATAGAAAGTTTCTTTGCTTGTGAGCTAGTAATAAAAAATCATCTACAGTCTTTAAGTAGGAACAACATCAATACCAATCATAGATAATTTAGCAAATCCTCAAGATGCAGAGTTGAATGATGACTTTAAATATCCTATCAAGCCCTGATACATTTCTTTGAAAATGTAAAAAAGAAGATACAACATCCCCTAGGTTTCCAAAAGCCTTAAAACCAGCTGAAAAATATTAAGTTCCCCCACTCCGAGACCACAAAAGAACATTGGGTTTTAATATCCCCACTCAAGGCTCATCCCTATTCATTGCTTTATAGGAATTGCTATCTAGTCAAATTTCAATATTATTTCCATTATCCAACATGTGGTTTTCATGGTACAAAAGATTAAGGTGCACTTTCAGTTAAAATAGCGAATGAGTAATGAGTGAAACACAGCCTACACCATTGTTATTACTTGAAACTCTCCACGGGAAAGATTAAAAAAAAATATTGGCTTACCAACATGGAAGCTTAAAATATTTTCTAGGTAATACTTGATTGCACTGTCCTAAGAATGGCGTATGGTGCTCTAAGCAGAAATGTACTGCCACAACATGGTAGCCCTCTTTTGGGTCTTAGGAACTATGGAAGTCATTATGATTGCCTTTCCTAGGAGAGGAAAATCTTAATGGGCTTTGTGTGTACCAACAAAAGAACATAAGGAAGATTCATTCTATTAACTTTCATCTAAGAAAGTGCAGATTAATAAGGGGTCACCTAAATCAGGAGAGAGCAATCTGTGACATCAGAGGGCTAAATCTGATTGGTGTGAGAACCCTCTCTGACCACAATTACTTACAATGTTTTCCTATCTTTTGATATGAGAATTAGATTTTGGAAATGTTTTTAACTGAATTTAGTTTTGTTATACTTTTTCCTAGTTGGCCTGCTTTTGCAATGTAAGTGGTTCTTTATGTTCTTTGAAAGAGAAATCAGTTCACATCAAGTGTTACGTCTGTAGTAAATATCACTAGGTAACTGAACTCGAAGCTATCTGTAACTAAAATATAGACTTAACTATTGAATAGTTTCAAATATGAACAAGAATGGTAAACAGTGGGCATTTGTTTTAAGAACAGAGTAATTAAATGTCTATAGTTTTAAAAGAGAAGCAAAAAAGTCCACAGTTTTTCTGCACAGTGATGGACTCATAGCACTGGAACCTTGTATTTCATCTAGTCACATAACAAATATTTCATTTATGGGATATACATATTGAGGGTAGTCATTTTTTCCCCATGTAACTATTGACATAGCTAAGAACAAATTGTGAATATTTGGTTAGAAAACAGATGGGGAAAGTAGTTCTATAAGTTGGAGGAACCATTTAGAAATTGCATAGTTGTATAGTTTAGAAATGTAAATAATTGCTTCAAGTAACTGTTGTATTGAATTATTGCATTCTAACATAAGTGAATATATGTGGCTCAGAGTTGAAGTGTGGAGGTCTTGATGCTCCCTGAGTGTGATTGTTTGCTTGCAAATGTTTCATTATCCAGCTAGGTAACATCATCAGTGTGAGACATGTTGTTGTTCACCAAAACCTCCACTTTTATTACACTTTAAATTGATGTGAATATCATAGCTTGCTTCCTGAATATACAATAAGGATGATGACTAATTCATCATCAAGTTGTAAGATCAGCACTAGCAAGAAACAATTGTTATTTATGGTGGCATTATGTTGAAGTGTGTGAGTATATGATTCTATTGATTGTAGGGGATATGACATCCATGCCTTCTTTGTTAGCTTCCACTCTATATTTTAAAATAAATGATAAAATTTTATGTTGATAGTCCAATTCATATAACTTACTAAGCAATAATTAATTAATTTGGATATGATTTGCATGTTGTATAAACCCAACCACTGTGATTTATAAATCATATATGATGAGTTAAACATGTTATGGGAAAGCAGCCAATTATGTTTATTTGATAAAGAATGGTTAAGTAAACTAGTGCTCTGTATGGCAAATGACCTCACTTGATATTGTTTCTAAATCACAAAGTTTACACAAGTTAAGCCAAAACTAGCAAAACCACATGCTTGATATCTAAACTGAGACACAGATGATGGACTTCAAGCGTGAGAAGATCTCACTCAACTTTCTATTGAACTATGAGCTACTATCAACAAGACTACAGTATGTACTGATAAAATGGGTACAACAGAAATTGTAATAGTTTATCACACATTGTCTCATCTAATTTGGTCCCACATTTTACTGTTTATTTTCTGGCTATTTAGAAGGACTAGCAATTTGAGCAATGAATCTTGCACAGATGGCTAGAGTACAAGCAACCAAATAATCCTTCCAGTCATGTCATCACTTCATTCTGAAGAACTGATGTTGATTGTCTAAGAATAATGAAAAGCATGAGTTGAATCTAGTGTATGTGCCAGCTAATCTGGAAAGGAAGTGGAGGAGATGGAAGGTTAACGTTGTGCAAAGTTGTTTATTCAGTGCTTCACATTTTTGGTAACTTGGAATAAAACAGAATCTTTTCCCAAATCTGTTTTAAAATGTAATAATCCCATTAAAAACATCACAGATGCTTAACACGGATAGTCGCCTCATCTACATTGGCAAAGGAGGCATGCTGCCAGCCTTGTTGGTCAAGGAAATCTAGCTGACAGTATTCAGGAGAAAGAGATTGTCTACTGTGGCTTCTGCCTTATGTAATATCTTACTCCTGAGGGAGATTGGCACCCACCCTTCTGTGCTTCCTCAGGACCTTAAGTAAGTCAGATAGCCTGAGGCCCTGACTAAAGGAGTAAGCATCACATTGAGGTGGTTCTGGAATTAAAAGACAATCCTACCTCCCACCCACCCACCCAACCTTGTCCCTCTCTCCCTTTCTTTTAACTATATCTTGATTAGGATTTCTACTTTTACGCTTTGAAAGATATTTATTTGTTATTTTTTAAAAAAGTTCTAATGCTGAAGTTACCCAGAGAGATTTGCCATGAGATGGGGTGGGGGGACAAATTAAACAAATAAAGTAGCACGTCTAATCTGAGGAAGACTTAAAGTAACCGTATAAGTCCCTGAAAGTTAGAAATGCTAAAAAAAATAGGCAAGGGAAATAAATAGTTGTTAAACAAAATAAATAGCTGTAGTTTTTTTAAAAAATGTATGTATTAGCTCTGGGGGTTTTGTAGCTTGCAAATCTAAAGCCCATGTCACACTGGCCAATGGATGCAAAACGGACACAGTGGACGAGCAAAATGTTCCATCCGTTGTTTTCCGCTCTCAAAAGGGGCAAAAATTTGCATATCCGGAGCGGATAACACGGACACGGGGAGGACGCAGGGCGGATGCAAAGCGGATGCAGAATGGAAGCCCAGTGGATGGAAGCGGATAGGAGCGGATGGCGCAACCACAGGGCTTCTGGGGGGCCTCAGCGAAGCGGACGCGGAACGGATACAGCGGATGCAGAACGGATGCCGAACGGATGAAGTGGATGCACAGCGGAAGCCTAGCGGATAAAGCGGATGCACAGCGGAAGCCTAGTGGATGCACAGCGGAAGCAGAACGGATGCCGACCGTTAATTGCGCATGCGGGGGGGGAAGTATTACGTAACCCCCGGATATAAAGGGAAGCAGCTCGCACGTGGCCAGCATTCCAAGAAAAGACCTGCTGCTGGACACTTCGAGTTCCTTGCCTGCCCTGCCAGCCTGCCTTCCAGCCAGCCTTGGTGCCTGCCTGCCTGCCTTCCTGCCAGCCTTCCTGCCAGCCTTCCTGCCAGCCTTGGTGCCTGCCAGCCTCCCTGCCAGCCAGCAACCCCACAACCATGGGGAGGAAGCTAAAGCCTAAGCAACCTGTCGCCATCCCTGGCAAGAGGGACAGGGCCAACCTCCCGCCCCCTGCCCCTGACTCTGCTTCTGCTGGGGCTTCTGCTGAAGCTGCTCCTGGCGGTGGTGCTTCTGCTGGTGCTGGGGCTTCTGCTGGGACTTACTCTGTTGAAGCTGCTCCTGGTACTGCTCGACCTGCTCGTGCTCCGGGACTTGCTTGTCCTGCTCGTGCTCCTGGTCTTCCTCGTCCTGCTCGTGCTCCTGGTCCTGCTCGTGCTCCTGGACTTGCTGGCCCTGCTGGTGCTTACTCTACTTCTGCTGATCCTGGTCCTGCTGTTCCTGCTGCTGCTGCTGATGATGATGATTATGATCCTGCTGGTGAGGATGCTGATGCTGATTATGATCCTGCTGGTGAGGATGATGATGATGATGATGATGATTCTGCTGGTGCTGCTGCTGCTGGTGGTGATGTGGAGGAGCAGCCCCTACTACCTGGGAGCCCCTCTGATGAGGGCCCATCTGGTCCTGCCAAAGGTAGGAAGAGACATATGCGACAACGGGAGAGAAGGCAATACTCCATTGAGGAGGCACATGAGGATGAGGTGCTGGAGTGGCTGAGAGAGAACGACTATCTGTGGCGGAACGGACACCGGCTGTACAGGGACACCAAGCGGAAGCAGGCTGCTTGGAGAGAGAGGGTGGAGAGTATGGGTTACACTTCGGAGGTGCTCCTCGGCTGGTGGAAGCACATGCACACCTGGTATGAGAAGCTGCACCTGAAGAAATCTGGCCAGGCCATTGTGAAGCTGACAGACAGAGAGACCTACGTCATGGCCAGGTGCAGCTTCCTGGAGGGTGAGGTCTGCCACCAAGGAGCACCAGCAGCCCCTCTCACGACCCTCTCTCTCCGGCAGCCTGCTGCCACCCAGTCCTCTTCTGGCCAAGAGTCAGTCCCTGTCTCCAGGCAGGTTTCTGTGGAGTGTGCCACGGCGGAGAACCCGTGGACAGGTGTGGTAAGCATGGTGGAGTGCGTAGAGGACTCCCTGGTGCGGTGGGAGAAAGGAGACATCGAGTCCACCACACTTCTAGCCGCATCCACCACCCCCCAACTCCGCCTCCGCAGAAAGGCAGAGAGCTGGACAGCTAGAGGGGCAGAGCCACACTGTCCTGCTGGAGATCAGGGACACCATCCGCACCAGCATAGATCTCCTCTCTCAGCTGGTCAGCACCGACTCCTCATCCTCCAACCGCAAGCCCTTCCTCACCTATGTCAACCAGACCCTCAAGAAAATGGCAGATCCACAGTACCAGCAGGTGAAGGACCAGATCACCAAGCTGCTTCACAACCTTCCAGACCCAGAGGAACCTGCTCCCACCCAGTCCAGGCCTGCTCCTCCGCCCCAGGTGATATCCCTCCCATTCCAAGGCTTCCCACAGGCCCTCACCTACCAGGGCTATGGCTACCAGGAGGTTCAGCAGCACAGGCAGCAGCCCTTCCCAGTCCAGGCACAGAGTCATCGGGCGACACTGTTGCCACCTGTTTCACTGATGCCACCGATGCCATCCACGACAATGATGCCACCGACGACAGCGATGCCACCCATGCCAATGATGCCACCGATGACAGCGATGCCTCCCACGCCAGTCCTCACCCAGCTGCAGAGCAGACAGCCCCACTACACTACTCCTTCCTCCACCCCACAGCCAAGCCCTCAGTACATCTGTCATCAGTACTGGGGTTAACACCCCATGGCATGGAGGAAGGACCTCTCAGCATCACGGGGCTGAGCCAGCTGTCCGAGAGCTTTCTCAACACACCGTCCCCTGTTGTCCTCTCGAGGCCAGGCACTCCAGCACCACCCACCACCACAGTACCTGGACCCTTCACCCCTGAGACTGGGCACACCTCCGAATGACCAAGAAGAGTGCCAGTGACCGGGTAGCTGGATACCTGTGGACTTTATTTGGACACTTGACTTGGGTCATATTTTTTTTTTACAGCTTGTTGTTCAATAAAGTTTATCTTTGATTCACACACTTGCTTCATTTGTTTTTTTTAATAAAGTCTTGGTGGAAACTTTTAGAATTGGCTTAAGCCTTTGCATGCTTGTGGGATGGGTGAAGATAGCAGTAAGATGGGCAGGAATACCTGTGGAATGAGCAGGGATACCTTTGGGATAGCTAATAGCTGTGGGATAGATAAACCTCCAGTGCAAGCATAGTGGGACTGTATGGTCCACCCTCCCAAGTGCCAAATCTATGGCCCTTTATTATCAATAATAATGTAATCAATCATCCACACATGTCAACATAAACACAACTCTTTATTAAACGCCCTGTTTATTGTAGGCCCACCCAACATACATAGCCCAATCTCATCCGTGTGATGAGACAGGCTGAAGGAAGCATCCATTAAGCATCTACCATCCTGTCTTGCCACTCCACTGCTCCAGTGGGGAGTTGCACCAGTGTTTCAGGAGGTTGCGCTGCTTCTTCCCTTCACGTGAGGCTCTGTTGGGGCCTTGCACATCCTGAGTGTCGATCAGGTTTCGCCCTTGCCTCCATTCCCCAGGCTCCATGTCCCCATTGCCTTGTTGATGGTACATGAGCCTGTTCTGCAAGACTGGGTAGCGGGTGCGCATGAGATTGTGCAGGATGCAGCAAGCTTCCACAATCCTCCTCACGGTCTGTGGGTGATGCTGCATGGTGGTGAGAAGTACCTGGAACCTGTTGGCCAGGATGCCAAAGGCGTTCTCCACCACCCGCCTTGCCCTGGACAGCCTGTAGTTGAAGATCCTCTCTTCACGGGTCAGATGTCTGGAAGTGTATGGCTTCATTAGATAGGTTCTGTGGGAGAAGGCGTCATCCCCCACGATGAAGTAGGGCACATCTTGCGTGTCGTTGGGCAGGGGGTCTGGATCTGGGAAGCCCACGATGAGGTTGCCTTCCAGCCCCTCCTTGAGGTGACTGGTGTTGTATACCTGGGCATCTGAAGATGAGCCGTAGCCTGAAGCATCGATGTACATGAACTTGTAGTCAGCATCGACCATGGCAAAGAGGATGATGCTGAAGAAGCCCTTGTAGTTGAAATAAGTGGACCCCGACTTGGCTGGAGATTTGCAGGCCACGTGCTTGCCATCGATGGCTCCAACGGTGTGGGGGAAGTTCCACCTCTGATACCACTGCTCTGCAACTTTCTTCCATCCTTCTTCAGTGGAGGGGCACTGGAGGAGCTCCTCCTTGTATTCTTCGATGATGGCCTGCACCACTTCTCTGACCACAATGCTGATGGTGTTGTGTGGCACCCTCCAGCCGTACTGCATGCTTTTGTAGGTGTTCCCTGAGGCCAAGTGGCGCAGAGTGAGTGCCACCTTGAGCACAGGTTCCAGGCTGGGCCGGAGGTTGGTGTTTGCCTTGGTCAACCTGGGTGTCAGGCGCTTCACAACTTCGTCAAACATGGCTGGAGGCATCCTCATGAAGTTCTGGAACACCCGAGTGTCTTCGTTCCTGAGCTCCACCATCAGCTTGTTGTACAGTCCATACTCTGCTCTTCTCCCGATCCATTTTCGGACCCAGACGCTTCTTGGCCACCTCTTTTTCTTCCCATAGTAGAGTTCACAGAGCCTGTAGATGGCTTCATACTGTTGCAGAAGGATGGTGGCTGCCAAAAGGACTGTGGTACGATCCAAGCGGATATAGCGGATGCGTAGCGGATGCAGAACAGACGAACTGGATACATTTTCCGCTCAAAAGTTTTAGGCAGCCCAAAACTTTCGGAGCAGATGAAACATCCATAAATGGATGCTGGACGGATAGAGAGGCAGCCAAACAGAGGCAGTGAGTACATCGCGTTTTTGAATGGATGGCAAGGTTTTTTGTCCATTTTACATCCTCTTTGCATCCGTTGGTTCAGTGTGACATGGGCTTAAGCATAATTACTAAAAAGTAAAATTCAGTTTTACTTACAAGGCAACAAATCATGTGATTCTTCTTTAATAAAAAATAATGCCCAAAACAAAGATGCACATTATGATTGTTAGGAATTACTGATGTCTATCAGATTAGTGGCATAAATACGGAAGAGGCAAGCTGGTGGCCACCATGGGGCTGCAGAGACAGGGACCTTAAATGGTGCTTTCAGTGCTTAAAAAAAGCTAAACTACATTATAGGCCCCTCTAAGACTGGCTCATGCCCATAGAAAAGCTGGACATTGAACAATATATCCAAATACAATGGATACAAAGAAAATGATTAGATATGAAGAACTATTAGACAGTCAGGGGACTCTTAATCAAATGAAGAATTGAAAGAACAAGGTATAATTGTGAATTGGTGGCCATATTTACAGTTACAGATGAGACATAGAAAGGATTTAGAAAAACATGGAATTGAAAAAGAATTACAGCAATTAGATCAAATTTTTATAGGCAAAGAAGAAAAACTTATAGCAAGATTGCTTAACTATTTGTTAGGAGTGGAACTGAAGGAAGAAATAGTAAAAGAGTCAATGATAGCCTGGGCAAAAAATATAGGTCGTAGTGTGAACTAAATGATTGGGAAAAATTATGGACCAAAAACTACAAGTTAACATTGTCAACAGCTTATAAAGAGAAGCAGTATAAAAATGTTTTATTGATGGAAATCAGAGTGCTGGAAATGCAAGCAGAAAGATGGAATGTTCTTTCATATGTAGTGGCAATGCCCCAAAGCCAGAAAATATGGATGAAGGTACAAAGATGTCTTCAGGAGATAACAGAACATCAAATAGAACTTAAACCCGAACTATTCCTACTGGGAATAATGAATGGGAAATTTAGCAAACAAATCCAATACATCATATTTCATATAATAACAGCAGCGAGGATAGTTTTTGCACAGGGTTGTAAATTAGAAAACATACTGTCCGAAGAGATGTTAATACAAAAAATATTAGAATGTGTTGAGATGGACAAACTTACAATAGAACTAAAAGGCAAGGAGGAATCAGAATATTATGCGGAATGGGATAAATGGTATAAGTGGATAGAACATAGGAATAAGGATTAATGTATAGAAATAAATGTAAGTATAGGTAATATTTATGACACAATACTGTTAACAATGTAAATAGAGATGTGTAATTTGGAAAAAAAAAAGAAAAGCTGGGCATTGGCTTAAGGCGCCAACAAGAATAATGAGAAGAGACAGAAGGAGCTTTTGGTAAAGGCGAGGTCACATCGGCCGATGGACGCAAAACGTATGTAAAAAGGACACAGCGGACGAGAAAACTTTCCATCCGTTGTTATCCGCTCTCAAAAGTGACCCAAATTTGCATAAAGAGAACGGACAACAACGGAAAGGAACGGACGTGGGGAGGACGTAGCGAGGATGTGAAGCGGATGCTCAACGGAAGCCTAGCGGATGGAAGCGGATGACACATCCGTAGGGCTTCCGTGGGAGAACAGCAAAGCAGACGTGCAGCGGAAGGAGCAGATGCAGAGCGGATGCGGAGCGGATGACGCGGATGCATCACGGACGCCTAGCGGATGCCTAGCAGATGCAAAGCATTCACTGCGCATGTGGGGAGGATGCATTGCGTCAGCCCCGCAGATATAAAGGGAAGCAGCTTGCAAGCAGGTCACCATTCAGAGGAAAGACCTGCTGCCAGACACATCTTCAGCCAACAATCATGGGGAAGAAAAGGAAGCCTGTGCCTACTCCTGCCAGCTCTGGCAAGAAGGACAGGACCACTATCCCACCCTCTGGCGCTGACTCTGCTTCTGCTGGGGCTTCTGCTGCTGGTGCTGCTGGTGCTGCTTCTTCTGCTGCTGGTGCTGACTCTGCTGGTGCTGGTGCTTCTGCTGGTGCTTCTGCTGGTGCTGCTGCTGGTGCTGCTGCTGCTGCTGCTGCTCGTGCTACTGCTGGTTCTGCTGGTGCTGCTGGTGCTGGTGCTTCTGCTGGTGCTGACTCTGCTGCTGCTGGTGCTACTGCTGCTGCTGCTGGTGGTGGTGGTGTGGTGGACCAGCCCCTAGGACCTCAAAGCTTTGTTCGCTCACTGCTTGCAAGGACCAGTTTCTAACAGGCCATAGACCGGGACCATCCATAAAGCAAAAAACTGAGAACCTCTGTCATAGATGATCTGTTTCTTTGCATGGTGTTCAGGTTTACTTCTTTGTGTTTGTGCATGCTCTTACACAGGTTCTGATGTGGAAGACTTGAGTCTTTACTTTGGTGGTGGAATAGTTGGTTAGTGTGGGTAGTTTTACAATGCTCTACTTTCTTGTATTATTAAGGTAGGGAAAACTGCTTTGGATTCCACTGATCTGTCTCAGACACTCTTTCCTTTATTAAGATGGTTTTAGTTTAAAAAATTTTAATCAGGAACTGACATCCTGCAGAGCAAATAATTGGATTTCAGACACCACTTTTACTGAAGAGGTGTCTTGCTACCATGACCATATCTACTGTGGCAGCCATTTGTGAATGTGTCCTCCCCAGAGTTCCCAATGGGATCATAGCCTAAAAGAGTACCAAAAGGGTAGAATTTATTTAAATTAGAAAGCAGTCTCTAAGCAAAAAAATATGAATCCATGATAGTAATTTCCATCCTACAGTTCAGAGAGAGGATCACCAAAAGGACTATGACTTTTAAAAAAAATTCTTGAAGGATGATAGTTAAGGCCAAGAAAAACATCTTAGATTTATTTTGTGGTTAAGTACCATAGTTTTTATTTTTGGCTTTGGATTAGTTTGATAAGCTTCAAAAACATTCTTTTGAATGGATTCAGCTGGTCTCCTTCATTTGTTTGTTTCTTTTATTGATAAATAATAAGCTCAAGGTCTTGGCATGCAAACTTATCTAGCTTTAGGCTTCTTTAGAGTTAGACATAAAAGAGAGATATAAAAGTAAAATAAAAAAAAAAAGAAACATAGTCAGAATTGTGCCTTGCTTCTGTTTTGGCTAAAAAATTATGTAAGATGAAAGCCTGTATCAATTCAATGACAGACTGTTTTTCTTATTTCAAAATAATTTATTGGGTGGCTCTATTTGCAGTTACAAACAAAATACAAAAAAGATATAGAAGAATTTGACATAGATAGAACACCACAACAAATAGATAAAATCTTATTAGGACCAGAGGAAAAATTTATAACTAAAATGTACAGCTACCTTTTAAAATTTGACAGAGAAGAGGAGAAACCAATAATGATTGTTTGGCTGAAAAACTTTGGAAATAATGTACATTAGAAGATTGGGAAAAATTTTGGACAAAAAACTATAAATTAACAATGGCAACCAGCTACAAAGAAAATCTCTACAAAATGTTCTATTGTTGGCACCTAGCACACCAGCAAGATTGACCAAAATTTACCCAAATCTGAACCCGGTATGTTGGAAATGCAAAAAGAAACTAGGTACCTTCTTTCATGTGTAGTGGTCCTGTTCTAAAGCAAAGAAACTTTGGAATAAAATAAGGATCTGGTTGCAAAAAATAATTGGTTCAAAAATAGAACTTAAATCTAGAGGCGCAGAGATGGACAGGCTGACCCTAAACTTAAAAGATAGAAATGAAATGGAGTATTATCTGGTCTGAGACTCCTGGTATACCTGGTTAGACAATAGACATAAAAGTAACATAGTAATTAATATATGAATATGAATGTTGAAGTTGTTGGAAATGTAAATATGTTTTTAAATTGTTGTAAAATGTTTAATAACATTTGGTTTTTAAAAAAGAATTTTGACTGGCAGGTCTAGGAGGATAGCCTTTTCGCCATTGCCCCCACCCTCTGGAGATGAATCAGGCCCCCATTCTTTTGGGTTCCAATAGACAAGGCTCTGCCATCTCACATGGGAATGCCAAAGAAACACGCAATCATGAGTTTGTTGCATGCCATGAGAGCACTCACTTTGCCATTGTCAGTCAATTTTCAACAGGATTAATTATATTTGCCTCATTAATAAATATTATTTTTTTAAAAAAAATTCAACTCTTAAATTTTAACTCTTAAAGGCCCTGTCACACTGCCCAATGGATGCAAAACGTTAGTAAAAAGGACACAATGGATGAGAAAAATGTTCCATCCGTTGTTATCCGCTCTCAAAAGGGGCAAAAATTTGCATAAGCAGAGCGGATAACACGGAAAGGAACAGACGCGGGGGAGGATGCAGAGCAGATGAAAAGCGGATGCGGAACGGAAGCCTAGCGGATGGAAGCGGATGGGAGCGGATGGCACATCCGCTATGCTTCCGGGGGGCCGCAGCAAAGCGGACACGGAACGGATACAGCGGATGCAGAGTGGATGCACAGCGGATGAAGCGGATGCACAGCGGAAGCCTAGCGGATGCACAGCGGGAGCCTAATGGATGCCGAGCATTAATTGCGCATGCGGGGAGGATGCTTTGCATAAGCCCCGCGGATATAAAGGGAAGCAGCTCGGAAGCAGGTCACCATTCAGAGGAAAGACCTGCTGTCGGATGGATTGACAGCTTTACCTGCCCTGTCTGCAAGCCTTGCTGCAAGCCTTGCTGCCAGCCTCCCTGCCAGCCTTGCTGTCTGCCTGCCTTCCAGCCTTGCTGCTTGCCTGCCTTCCAGCCTCCCTGCAAGCCAGTCTGCCTGCCCGCCTTGGTGCCTGCCTGCCTGCCAGCCTTGGTGCCTGCCTGTTTGACAGCCTTGGTTCCTGCCTGTCTGACAGCCTTGGTTCCTACCTGCCTACAAGCCTTGGTGCCTACCTGCCTACCAGCCTTGGTGCCTGCCTGCCAGCCTTGGTTCCTGCCTGCCTGCCAGCCTTGCTGCCAGCCTTCCTTCCAGCCTTGCTGCCTGCCTGCCTGCCAGCCTTGGTGCCTACCTGCCTGACAGCCTTCCTGCCAGCCTTGGTTCCTGCCTTCCTGCCAGCCTTGGTTCCTGCCTTCCTGCCAGCCTTCCTACCAGCCTTGGTGCCTACCTGCCTGCCAGCCTTCCTGCCAGCCTTGGTGCCTGCCTTCCTGCCAGCCTTGGTTCCTGCCTTCCTGCCAGCCTTGGTTCCTGCCAGCCTCCCTGCCAGCCAGCAACCCCACAACCATGGGGAAGAACAGAAAGCCTCAGCCATCTGGTGCCAGCCCTGGCAA
>BLBF01000048.1:2636042-2691085 GCA_015471245.1 Laticauda colubrina
AGTAAGATACTACATAGGCATCACATCAAGACTGCCTTCAAAACAGATAAAAAATAGCAGCCATCCTTAGAAACCCCAAAGCAAAATTGACCTGGAAAACCAAGGCATATACGAAGTTCCCTGTGCATGTATGCCCGGCCACATACATTGGACAGACCAATAGAAGAATAAGTACCCGCCTAGATGAAAACAAAAATGCAGTAAAAAAGCTGGAACACACCTCCTCACTAGTCCAACACATGAAAACCACAGGTCACAACATCAACTTCAATGGCACTAAAACCCTAGCCACTATAGAAAACCCCAACCACAGAATCATCAGAGAAGCCATAGAGATTGAAAAAAGACCTGAAAGCATGAATAGAAGAGATGATTCCACCAGACTGTCAATCATTTGGAAGCCTGCACTTTCAAATAGAAAGATCTCCACACCACAAAACAGACAAACACCTGAGCATAAACAGACTCCCTCTGATGCCTCCAACTCAAACACCCCCCCACCAGGTGAAACCTAGCTTCCTAATGGATAGCAGCCGTCCTTTCACACGAAGCCAAGCTGCACTGAAAGCCTCCAACACAGGAACAGAGTGTTGCCAGCCAATCAAAGCCACAAAACAGACAGAAGAAACCAGAAACACCAATCAATCAAACTCCAAGTCCAGTGAACACAGACCTAGACTCCTAGCCAATCAGAATAGACCAGCCTCGAATTTGAAACCAGAAGCTGTGAGACCCACATCTATACAGAAGCCTGATGATGGCAGATGGGATTCTGCTGAAACGTTGCTACAACTTTAACAGCACTACAATGACGTGGGATAATACCCAAGGGAAGCTAACAGCACACATGTAAGTGCCCGCGAAAGCTTAAAAACACACACACACATACACACACACACACATACAATCACATATATACATACACATATATACATACAGCTATCATTTGGCATAATGAAAAACCATACTGTTCTTGTAAATTAATTGGTCTGGATAGCATCCATTTTGGATGTGGTTATTTAACATTATCATTTCACTAGTGCCATTGATAAGAGTCAAAATGAAAGGACAGACGGCTATGTAGCCAAAGAATATCAAAACTAATTCTAGTATGTGATTTTAAATTATATTATTTGACAACAGTGGTGTGTTTTGAAGCAGTAGCAGATCCATTGTTGACTTTTTGTTGGAGAACAGCTGTTGAACTTGGAGAGTCATGGTATGAATTTACTAAAAGGGACAGGATGGTGGGGCAACACATTAATAATCTTCTGAGGGATCACAGATTTTGAAGTTATGCAGCTGTTACTATTCTTATATTTACTTCTAACATATATCGATCAAAGTCATTTTTCTTCTGAAACAATTTAATTTTCTTTAATGGAGCTTCTGAGCTCTTCCAGTGAGGGATGCTTTCTTCAGTAGGGTTTGGGGCTTACTCATTCTTTCTTAAAAATGTAGTTGTGTGTGGTTATGCCTTCCTAAAGCAGATCTAGAATCTATAGTTTTAGTCTATCTGTACATCTAGCCACACACCTTTGAGGACCTCTGCACTCAGGTTGCTAATAAATGCCTAGGACATCATTGGAGGACATGAGTGTTCCCAGAATGACGGTGTACATCCATTCTTGTTCTCCTTGATTTCTCAGAGGCTTTTGGTACCATGAGCCATGGTATCTTTTGAGGCCATCTGTTGAATTTGGGCTGCAAAGGATGGTCTTGTGCGGGTTCGACTCCTTTCTCCAAAGTCAGTCCTAATGAGTATTAATAGGGAATTAGAAGTTCAGTTCACATCCACTCCTTTTTGTCTGGAGGTTGTGGAGATCTGGATAGGGAATAAAAAAATTGAACCTGGTAAGACCAAGACTGACTTGGTGCACAATATCAGATTTCTCAAATTGCTGAGCAGGTGCAGTCATGGCTCATAGAGTCTTTGCACAACTTGTTTCTTTTGGGTCAGCTGTAGGGCCAGTGGTTGGGTGGCACAGTTTGGCACCTTTACCCAAGGCCAGTCCCAGTTGGTGTTGATAGGGAATGAGAGATCCAGTCTACAACTGCTCTTTGGCATGTCACAGGGCTTGGCTCTCTCCACTCTTTTTAACATCTGCATGAAATTCAGTGAGATGGATCGTCATACAGAAAATAATAATTCTGATGATATAGTATGCTAATGATATTTAACTTTGTATGAGCAGGTGGATGTCGTGGCTAAGAGAACCTTTGAACAGCTTAGGTTATGCACCACTGGCAGACTTTCCGGGATCAGGAGTGGCCTCTGCACTCAGGTTGCTAATAAATGCCTGGGACATCCTTGGAAGAACATGAGTGTTCCCCGAATGACAGTGTACATCCATCTTTGCTGTCTTTGACTTCTCAGTAGCTTTTAATACCAAGAACCATGGTATCCTTGGGGGTCACCTGTTGAATTTGGGCTGGACCATTCGCAGGCCTTCCTGGATTAGGGGTGGCCTCTGCACTCAGGCTGCTATGGAGCTGGAAACAGCCATTTCAGAAGCAAGGTCTCACTACTGGAAGCTTGGTGGTATGGCCCCTGAAGCTGAAAAAATATTTTTGAACATAATCTTCATATCTCCTCCAGCCTTGGTTCTTCCAAAAATGGAACTTCATCCTCTGGAGTCACCAGGTCTCAGTAATGTATGCCAGATCAGCTTGTTCCTCCCTAATATAAATGCAAATAAGAAAGCCTTATGAGCCACCAATCTGGTGTTCAGCGGCAGCAACTGAAAGTCCAATCTGCAGGACTGCTGTCCAGGATGAGATGAGAAAACAAGATCACGGCAGCGGTATTCAGCAGTGGTATTTTTTTCTGGAACAACTTTCCTTTTTGCTCCCATCTATATCCCATTTACACTATAAATAGTGTTTTAAAAAATGAAGTAAAAACTTTATTCTGGGTGTGTCCTGAAACTAAATACACCTTTACATCATGAAAAGCATAACTAACTGCTGATGTTCAGTACTACTTTTTGAATTTCCCAGTTTGAATTTCAAGTAGGTCTTCTGACCTCTCTGATTTTTTTTTTTTTTTAGCATGAAGTGGATTACTTCTTAAACTGGATTGAGAGGATTCTAGTCCAGGAAATCAGTATTAAATATTGGGTGCCATATGGAAATGAGAAGGTTATAGCTGATTGTAGCAATGGTGTTCCAATGTTGCACCACACCTGAAAAGCCACTTGGAAATTGATAAAAGTGAGGACTACGTACAACAACTTTCAAAAGAATGTTATCTTTCTTGACAGATTCTGAACTTTGTGTTGAACAAGCTAAAAAGCAAGAGATGTTAACTAAAAAGTGGTTCTCCCACAAACCTAGAAGCTTCTTCTTAATGTAACAGACTCTTTTATTGCAATCCCATTTCCTTCCAGTGTGTTCTTCATTTATGTAGATGAACCAGAAAAAATGGCTAAGAGTAGGTGGCTATTGGGTAACCCCATTGTATCTATCTAATGTCCTTTGATATTTATTTCTGCTTCCTCTTAAGGTGGCTTAGAAGAAAAATCAATTGAGAAATGATTAACTACTTTTGAGAGCGAAAGCTTTCTCCTTTCCCACTCGGTTTCTCTCAGATGGTTTTTGGTGCCATCAGCAATGCTGTTAAATGGAGAGCTTGGTATGATTAGGTTATCTCTGCGATGGTTTTCATGTTATGATTTTACTACATTGAGTGCTTGTCATCTTAAACCTTCAGGTGACAAAATAGATATTCCATTTACAAAAGCTACTCCTTGATTAAGCTCAATTACTCCTAATGGTTTCAGCTTGGTGTTAGTGCAAGACACCAAGCTCAACAATGATACCTTTGACCACTGAGGCTTTTGAACAGAAAAATCGTTGAAGTCTGAGATCGGTTATTCTCCTGCAGAATAACTTCTCTTCACTATCGTGTGATTTTGTACAAGAAGGAGTGTGTAAAATTGGGTACAACTGTACAAATTGAAGAATGGTTCGAAAACAAAAATAAATGTCAAAAGCGCGTTGAGCTACTGTAAAGAGCTTTGAAAGGAAAGATTAAATTGAGAATTGTCTGCTGATGTCAGAATGCTGGCTATTGATTCAGAGTTGCTTTTGCAAATGGAAGATGTATAGTGGAGAAGAATGGAGGTAAGAACTGTGTCTGGAAATGGAGAAGTAGCAAATTGCTATGTTTCTAATCAATTTATGATGGGCCACTCACAGTTAATTTTAACAAGATTTTCGTATTGACCCAGTGCTTAATCCCATTAAAAAAACCCTCTAAACCCCTGCTGAGGCTACATTATGCCCCCTTTCTTGATGCCTAGCACCTGCCCAGATGCCTCTTGGTGCATTCCCTTCAATGCCAGGTCTCTCTCTGGTCAAATCCCTGCATATTGGTGGTTTTTAAACATCCTTGTCTTATTGGCAAACATCTTTTCCCCCCATCTCTTCATCTGAGGGCATCTCTCAAATAAAATCCTCCCCAAGTCCAACAAAAAAAACAAAAACAAAACCTCTCTAAAAATGGCTGTTGAGTACAGTATGGAACTTAGCTCTTTTTGCATCCATGTGTAAATAACCTCCAGTAATTTATATTTGTTCCCACTTACGTATACTTGGGCAGTGCGATGGCATAGCGGTTAAGACAATAGGTTTGACTGCTAGAAAAAGTGGATGGTTACAAAGACTCAAGCTCCTTGCAGTTGGGTGAGGCCCCATTACTCGCCTCAGCTTCTGCCAACCTAGCAGTTTGAAAGCTTATAAATGCGATACCGCTTCAGTAGAAATGTTAATTGTGTTCTTTATTTTCATGCTGGTTACTGGATGATGGAAGTATTTTTCAAGCAATGTAGACTTCCTTAAGAATCTGACAGGAACACCATCCCCTTCAGTTGGTCACAACCGCACAGGGAAAACCTTTCAACCTCATAGGGCTGAATGGCTCTGAGTGCAACCATGGAGCCAGTTCACAACTTCAGGGTTCTTTTCGACTCAAAAGAGCAGATGGCAGTTGTGGCTAGGAAAACCTTTGCACAGCTTCAGGTTGTGTGCCACTGGCAGACTTTCCTGGCCCAGGAGTGGCCTCTGCACACAGGTTACTGTGGAACTGGAAATAGTTTCAGAAGCAAGATCTCACTACTGGAAACTTGGTGGCATGGCTGCTGAAGGCCAAAAGAGATTCTCAAATGATAACTGACAGCACCCGTCCCCTGCAGCCATGGGCTACTCACCTTTTGGATAATTTTAACAAGATTTTCATATTGACTCATTGTTTCATGCTATTTTAACAAACATAAACTCTAAAAATAGCTGAAGAGGACAGCATGGAGCTTAGCTCTTTCCATATCTGCATGAAAATAACTTCCATTGATTCATATTTGTTTTCACATATATGTATTTGGGCGTCGGCGCAACGATTAAGACATTAATTAGGCTTGTCTGCTAGAAAACTGGCCACCACGTTCAAGACCCAGGTGCTGTACAATTGGGTGAGGTCCCATTGCTTGCCTCAGCTCCTGCCAAGTTTAAAAGCATGCAAATGCAGGTAGTTAAACAAGCACTGCTTCATTGGGAAAGTTTACTCTGTTCCTTATTTTCATGCTGGCTACATGATGATGGAAGTGTCTCTCAGACAACACAGGCAGAGAATCGTATGCCCCCTTAAGTTGGTTGTGACTGGAATGGGAAGTCCTTAAACCTTTCTAACTATGTATACTTAAGCATGCAGCATGCAGCTGATCTAAAGTGCTAGTTTTCAGAATGGGAAAATAAGAATTGTGAGTGTTCCATATGCCTTGGTGTATCGTCATGCCAGCCACGTGATCATGGACCACAGACTGCATCATCTTCGGACAGTGTTGGCTTCTTCAGCTAGAAAAGTGAGATGAGTACCACCTCGTAGAGTAGAACATGACTTGGCCGGTGAAACTTTTACCTTTTTTCAACATGAATTTTTGTGGATTACTGGAATCAAAGCTCATCAATGATAAAATTGAATAGAAGAGACTATTTTTAAATTGGCGGCTCTCCTGGAAGGAATTGTACAGCTCCAGAATACTATTCAAAAATTCCTGAATAAATTAATTGGAGACTTTTAATTTTTTTCCTTTTTTCAGAAAATCATTCTGCCCCTCCAGATGTTACCACTTACACCTCCGAACACTCAATACAAGTAGAAAGACCACAAGGTTCAACATCAAGAGCGGCTCCAAAATATGGAAATGCTGAACTTATGGAAACTGGTGATGGTATGTCTAGTAAAAGGGATGAAGGTAGGCATAGACTCCAGAAAGGAAAGTTTGGCCAGATAGATAGTGTAGCAGAGGTATTCCTGTCATTAATATGTACAGGGAAAAGGGCATTAATTAATTGATGTTTAAAAAGTCTTAATTAGCAAGAATTTAAACATCTGCATAAATGAAGACTAGGAAAGTCAAGTTAAAAAAAATAAGATTGGGATGTTTTGTATCTGTGTAGGTTCAAATAGGATAACCAGTAGCTCCAGAAGTATCCAGAAGAATGAGCCATGGAAGTAAAGTATTAAAATTTTACATAACAGGCCTTACTTGTTCTACGTTTATCTGAAGTAATGTTTTTCTTGAAGAATTAGGACTTCTCCTGGCCATTCTACTTTATTATATTATACTATAATATTATACTATTATTTAATCTGATTTTTAAAACTTGAATTCAGATTAGTATGCTTTTGTTCTCTACCTAGAATTGGTAGACCTACTCGCCCCTTCAATGCTTTTGATGATTTATTTTCCTGCAGGAGTTCCAGTAAGCAGCAGAGTATCTGCTAAAATCCAGCAACTGGTTAACACTCTGAAACGACCCAAGCGTCCACCATTACGAGAGTTCTTTGTGGATGACTTTGAAGAATTACTAGAAGGTGACACAGTTTGACTTCCATGCATGTATTTTGGGAGGGGCTGATAAAATTACTCATTTCTTGTGCCCCCCAAAAAAATGCTCCAGTAAAATTTACTTGGATTCTGTATTTAGTTCTGGAGCCCTAATGGTGCCATGATTAAAACAGAATAATGTAGGCAAACTCTGCCCATAGCCTGGACTTCCGTCCTGAATTCAGGGCTCAATTTGATTCAGCTTTCCTTTTTTCTGGTAAAATGAAAAAGATTGTTGGGTCAATATGAAAATTATGCTTTTACATTATAACCTGCAGAGTGCTATATTATTCAGAGGGCTGAATAATATGAATGACTAAATGATATTGCTGTTGCTATTAGATGATGTAATTATAAACAGCTTCATTGCTACTCACTTCCTTTGTTTAGATTAGTTGGGAAAGAGCATTATTCATTATTATTTTTTGTAAACTACATTCTTTAACCATGTTCATACATGGCTATCAACTTGAACATCTGGATATCTATGAAGGATTTTTGTGGGACAAACTGGCTTCCAAATTGAAAAAGTCATGGTTATTGTAAATATTAAAATAGAAGAAGAAACATGATTGAGAAAGGGCTTTCCAACAATATGTTTTTTAAAATCCAATCATTAAATCTACATCTCAAATAGGCCTGATAGACCCGTAGGATTATAAGTTTTCCTCAACATGGGTATCTGCAGATTTGTGGAGTTCAACATAAAATGTTCTTGACTGTGTTCACTGGTGAATTCTGGGATTTGATGTCCACACATGTCAACAGTATAAACATTGGGGGAGATTGTGCTGCAGAACCATTCCAAAATGAAATTCAATGTTTCTCTTCTTTTCACATGACCTTTCAAAAATAAATGATTAGTTCTCTTTCTCTTTAGTTTAGTACAGAATTAAATGAAGTAACACCCTCTCACATTTGTAAGTTCAACAACCAGATCCTAATCAACCAAAGCCAGAAGGAGCTCAGATGTTGGCGATGCGTGGGGAGCAGCTGGGCGTGGTTACGAATTGGCCTCCTTCACTTGAAGCAGCCCTGCAACGATGGGGAACAATTTCTCCCAAAGCTCCTTGTTTGACCACTATGGATACCAATGGAAAACCACTGTATATTCTCACTTACGGTAAGCAATCATTTTTTTCCCCTCTTTTGTGAAAAGAAACATTAGAATGCTGAAAATCATTTCCTATTTTTAATTGTTAAATATTAGTAGTTTGAAAGGATTAAAATGTGAGTAGATAAATAATCTGAAAATAACAGCGCATTCTGTGCATCTTGATGTACAGTCATGCTGGCCACATAACCATGGAAGTGTTTTTGGAAAATACAGACTCCCTCAGCTAAGAAATGGAGAGTAGCACTGCCCCTAAAATTGGATACAACTGAACTGGGAAACTTTTATCTTTACCTTTAAATATTATCATTTCATAATTTCCCCAGCAAATTATAGGGGCTCAGCTTGACTGAACTGAATGAAACCCTTTGAAGAGTATATTTAACAGAGAAGGTTGTAACTAAATGGTTGAGTTCATGTTTGAAATGAATAGTGGTAACTCAGTACTCATTGTTAATTGGTTCCGGCAGATGCGATGACCACCAAAAATGATAGTACCAACAATTCCCATGAGGAATAATGTAATGAATCACAAGACTGCTGACACCGACAAATTCTAGTTCGAGTACCAAGACAAAGTTTTAATATGAAAATGTATAGAGTATCTAATTTGAGGAGTTTCAGTTGAGTTCCAAGATACCACTGTGAATTTTTATGCTCAAGTGAGTCATCTCCCTTTGTAGTAATAACAGGAATAAAAATCAGGGGAGCCAATTGGTTTAGAGTTGATAGCAATCAGCAGAAATAATAATTTGATCAATACTGTCAATTCCATACACTCTTGAAGATGACATCTTGTGCATGTAGCATTAGCAGCATTTATTTATCAGGGGTTTTTTTTGCCCTAAAAAAGGTCAAATTTCAGTTGTCCTTGATTTTTTGAAGAAGAGAAATATTGCATGTGCATATACCTTACACAATGTTTTCTGTTTATATATTTCAATTCAGAAATAATTTAAGGGGGACATTTTCACCAGTCCTAAAATAATTCCCTTTCTCCCTCTGCATATTATGTTTCATCATTCTCAGTCTGAGATATACACCTACACATTCTGGTTGTGTAGCAGCCCATGAATTCAGGGGCCTGTGTCAGGAGGGTGTGATGCAAAGTGACTCAGATTAAAACAACACACCCACCTTTCAATGCTGTTTGATATTAGTGGGGCATACTTGCAATACAATGCTGCCTTATAATATCTATTTCTGTACATTGTTAAGGGTGTGAGAACACTTAGTTATTGCAGTGTCTACACTGTGGGAAGTATATTGTGATGCTGAAAGAAATGTACAATTATTTGCAGCTGGTTTTTGTCAAAATTCTGAACTGATACGCATAAATTTGGATACGCATAAATTTGGTAAGACTATTCTGGCTTGCTGTGGCTAAGTTAGTAGTGTGTGGTGCTGAAAATCCTATTGTTCATGATATAATCCTAATTTTGTGGTTTGTTTTTCTGTCGGCATACCTCTCTGCCACAAGGTGACAGCTTTCACACCCAACATATTCATGACAAGAAAATTGCCAAGTTTTTTATAAGTATTTGTACTCATGTTTTTCAATGTCCCCTTTCTCTGCTCATACTTATTAATTAAACAGATTTATTCAGGGATGTATCCAATGAATTTTAGTGGCATCTTCTGCATAGGGTAGTAAAACTATGCCCACTTCAGAAATGGTTTGGAAGAAATGCTTTTGCCTTCACCAGAACATGGAAAAAAAGTCAGGTTGCTCAAACTAGTAGCAGAGAAATGCTTATACACACATGAGATACAAATCACTTCTTCTGAATCATGTTCAATGTGTCTTTAGCCATAATAAATACAAATAAGGAAGTAGCCTTCAAACAATATTTTTCCCTTTATTCTTCACTTCAAAGATAGTAAATCAAAAAGTAAAGCTTTCATTTTCAGTAAGCTACAAACAGGCAATTGCTGCTTGTTTCAGATAGAAATACGTACGAATTTGGTATGGAAATGCATGTAAATTTTCAATAAAATGCTTTGTCTATGGAAGCGACATTCAGTTACAAATATCAGCAAGATCGCATTGCACATAAAGAAAGGGAATATAGTTGGCTGCACAAATGGGAGATAGATAAATTTGTGATTTTTGGCATGGTTCACAAGGATAACTTGACTAGTTAATCAAAGTACAGATAGTCCTCAGCTTAGGACCACAATATATCCTGGAATTGATGTGTAGGTCATGATGGTTGTAACTCAAGGTACTTGAATGACCAATCTGATTTTATGTCCTTTTTTGTGGCAGACATAAAGCAAGCATAGTGATTATAGAGCAAACATGGAAATCTTATACAATTGCTGAAATCTCATGAAGTTTAACATCTCTGCCCTATGCATTCATTTCCTGAAGTCTTATGAAAATTCAGGCACTTAAAAAATGTTTAATTCTGCTAATCAATTGACATATTTTGTGATCACAGATACCACAAAGCCATTGCTTACCTTACGCTGAGCCATCATTCTGCCATAAAATATGTTTTGTGTAAAGCTGCTTGTTTGTCTTTTGATATACTTTCCTTGAATGTATTTCTGTATATGCTTATATCACTATTCTGTATTTTAATTAAATCGGTGGGATTCAAAATAGATTGCTTTCTTGTTTGTTTCCAAATTCCTTGCTTGCAAGTGTTTGATTTTTATTGTATATTTTTTGTCATGTGCTCTGTCATTAATTACTGCAAATAAAAAGATTCATCTAGATTGCAATTACAAAGAAATGCAGTAATAGCTTTTTTTTCATTTGCCTATCTGAACCTTCATAATTGGCTTAAAGATTCCGATCAGAGCTGCAAGTGGCTAATGGCTTCGTTATCGCCTTCTTTGAATGTGGGCCAAACATTGCCAGCATTCAAAATGATCTGGGCACAATTGGTGAAAAACATTTTTCTCTGTGTTAAATCATACGGATATACAGCTTGTAGTATAGTTTGTTCAGAAAAAGTTGACATTGATTGTGCTCTGTATAAATAGCCATGAAACTGTCAGGATGAACATTTCAAAGAACAAAAATCAACTTTCCCAGGCATATTGAAACAGATCTTATTTGTGCAACTACTAGTTGTATACTGTAATACCAAGGGAAACCCCTCCTGAACACTTGTTAAAAGATAGAAGTATGGTCATAATATAGTTCATCAATTTTTATTGTTTGAGCAGAGTATTGTTCTTTGCTTAGAATTTTATTTAACAAGGTTGACTTGTGCAAGTCTGGGGAACGATTTGGACAAGATCCAAGAAGGCAGATTATCTTTTGGATCTATTTTTATGTTCATTTGAAGCTCTAATAAATAGCATTTTGTATTTTGAACCACTCTAAAACTTAAA
Organism: Laticauda colubrina; assembly: GCA_015471245.1. Classification (NCBI taxonomy): domain Eukaryota; kingdom Metazoa; phylum Chordata; class Lepidosauria; order Squamata; family Elapidae; genus Laticauda; species Laticauda colubrina. Next base: position 2,647,392 of record BLBF01000048.1, read on the forward strand.
TATTCCATGCCATATTTATACTACTTTTCTTTTTGATTAGGTAAACTTTGGACCCGTAGTATGAAAGTTGCTTATAACATACTGCATAAATTGGGCACAAAGCAAGAACCTATGGTGCGGCCAGGGGACAGGGTAAGTAACTCTGGTATCAGTGCCTAGCTTGTACTTTCTTGCATAGATTCTTAAAATTCTCAAAGTTGAGATGGTCTAGTGTTTGAATAGGTTATTTATTCATCATGGCTTATATTGTTGTTTCCCTTCTATAAACCAGGGTGCACAACATCTATCCAAGGGTCATACTACATCTTTTGATTGATATAATGGCTGTATTCCCCCAAAAGGGGAGGAAAGGCAACACTAAGTTTACCTTAATGTACTGTAATTAAAGGAACTAAATACTGTGAATATGATTCTTTCTCCATATGTCCAATAATTTTCCATTTCTCACATTGTATTACAATTTCACAACAGCCTTCAAAGGTACTGTAGGAACTTTCAATAATCTAATGGAGACTTGAGACAACAGTGTGTATACCTGAATTTCAAACAATTTCATCCTAATATTTATTTCAGATTAAAAAATAGTTATTGGATTGAAAATAGTTTATTTATAATAGCCTATTTATGGTTAAAATTGCATGACTCTCTTTCAAAACAGAGGCTGTACTTGTCACAATGGCTTGCTTATGCAAAGAGCATTAAAGCATGCTTGTCATGGAGATGAATTCAGTTTTGGAAATGAGACTGTATGCCTGTGTATTCTGGGATATTCTAGAAACAAAAGAGTTTTTGTGAAAAGGTCAGGCTTGAAAAAGGGAATACTGCTGGCTAATTAATAAGATGTTCAGTGTAATTGGTTAAAAATATTCCCATTTAAAAGCAGTAACTGTTGGCATTAGAACATAATTGCTTCAAGTAGGGGAGGCTCCCATGAACTGGTATTGAAGTGTGTATGAGTGTGGGGCAATTTTCTTCTGTGGTTTCATCCTAAGAAGAGAGATACACTTTTATTCCTAAGATAAAAGAATTTTGAACAATTGCATGTTCAGTGAAATATATTGTTGTTTATCACCTCTAAGTGTTTGTAAAGACCAACTCCATCTCCGTACTTCTCTCAAGAGATATGACTCGTTTACGTATTTCCCTCCAGATATGTCTCCATCTACATATTTCCCTCAAGAGATATGCCTCCATCCATACCCTTTCTTGAGATATGCTATCATGTTGTATTATAGAACCCTGTTCCTTATTCAATCTTTTCACAAGCACTTAACTGTCTCTCTGAACTCCACTGGGTTGAAGAAGAATTTTGAACGTTCTTCCTATTTCATTGCCAAACATATCTTTATCCTTTCAGCCATCCTTTTTCTCCCAATCTCTGTTGCGGTTTTCTTTTTTCGCACTTCATTTCTGGTATTTTATTTGGGTTTGTTCGAATCCCTTTCTTGTTCATCCAAATCACTGTGATGGCAACACTTCATGAATTCCTTTCTACTTTTTATTTACATACCTAGTGGTTTCTTTCCCCTATGAAGCTGCTACTTCTTCTCGTCAACATTCAAGTTGAATCATCAGTCAGGAAGTCAAGTATTTTCCACAAAGTGGGGAGGCTGGAGCCTTGATCTACCAAGAAATACAGAACAGAAATAATGCTTCTTTGTTCTGACAACCACACTCTGTTTTTGTGCTACTGGGAGTTGTGTGTTTTTCCCCCTCAGTGTTCTAGGGAGTTGCCCTGTTCACATTATGTACAATTCCCTATGTTCAAATATGTCCTCCTGGAATTTGTCAAGTCTGGTGCTCAGTTTTCAAGTAGTCTCAGCTCCTTCTTCAGTTGAATTTGCATAAGAATTCTCATTATTACTCAGCATTGAAAAATTCTATTATGAAAATGATAGCTTCTGTTGAAGAAGATGCTTCATTTTTACTGCCTCTCTTTTCTGAAAAATGGAAAGGAGCTACAATCTGAACAAAGTGAGAAGGAATAAAGCATAAAACTGAAGAGGCTTTTAAAAAAACTCAAAATAATCTACTTTCCACTAACAGAAGCTGGGTCTGTCATTAATACCAGAGAATGTTAATGAAACTACACATGAACAAATTTAAACTTTTAAACTGTACTTTGGGGAGTGCTTCCCTAAATGATGGCAAGTGAATCTCCCAAATGAATGAAAAGAAATAGCTTACATTAAATTAGTGGATTTTTGTATATATTCTCTGGTTTTAATCTCTTCCTAATTGCCTCTTGATTTTCTCTGCCTTCCCTTCACTAATAAGATTTCCCCCATCCCATTTCTTGTCTTAAACTGTTCAAATTCAGAGGCTTCTTATGTCAATTCAGGCCCTACAGAAATGATTTCTTTCTCTTTTTTTCATAAGTGATGGTGAAAAATTTAACTAAAAAGACTATGGGCAGATGTTGAATTTAAATCATTGTCTGTTTTGGAATTTGGCCAAAATGTCTACAGAATCTTCCTTCGTGATTTATGACAGTTCTTAAGACTCTAAATCATATCCACAATGGGCAGCACATAGAATAAATAAATCAAGGAAAGTTATGAAATTGATGTTACAGCTAGACATTTCATTTCTCTGTGCCTTTATGTGCTCTCAGATTATGGTGTATGTTGGTATTTATTCATTTTACATCTACTTAAAACTTGGAACACTCAGAATTGTTAGGTTAGCCTCTAGAGTATTATGAGGACATTATAGAATGTATATCTCACACCAAGGCATAGAGAGAGGTTTAAATTTTTCTGTGTTCATGAATCCTAGTATAGAATTTTGCTCCTTTCTTTGACTATGTATGAAATTGTTTAAACAACTTTTCCATTTATGGACAAGAATATTACATTAACCTGATCAGTATACTCATCTTTTCACATTCTAAAGACTCCTCAAAGGTTGCCACAATAGTGTAATAAATAAAGTAATAGATGAAGATCCATGCTTTGTATGAATCTTTACATGGGTAGGGAGTAGCAAGGAGGCAGTGGGTGAAAGCAACCTCAGAATTAGAATGACAATTTAATGAATAGCATTTAGCCATGACCTCAAAAGAAAGATCTTGCAGCTCAGTTCTCCAGAAAATTGATTGCAGAAAATAGCTATATCAGGTTCATCGTTATTTGAGACTGATTATTCCAAAGATGGCCATCTCTGTATGCAAGCGTGATTGTGTAAGGTTTTATCCTCTTTCACTTTTAAGCTTTCTTATTGTCATGTGAAATGAAATTGAATGTCAAAAGAGGAGGAAGAAATGCAGTTTGAAAGTGATCAACAGGAACCAGAGGAATTAGATATCATGTTTCTTTCTTAATGGCGAAAAGGGAATAAAAGAGATTTGCAACCAGGAAAACACAACCCTTCTCCAGCATGCCGATTGGAGAATCCACACACAGGTTGACACATGACTTTCTGCCTAGAAACTGAGTCCTTAATCTTTGCTATGCCTCTCCATCAATGGTCAGGACCCAGTTAAGACTCCGTCTTGGCCCTGTAGAGACTTGGTAAAGATTTGGCTCAGGAGTTTAGAAAAACATTGCAAGCGTCCACATCAGGTTTGAAAGGGACCCAGGCGATAGGCTTCCCAGCAAGGTGCTCTCAGCCCGCTATCACCAAAATGGATTAATTGCAAAGCCGGATCCATGGCTTTTATTCTGATCTACCCACTGCCATTACCAGCAGCCTTATTTTGGATCAATAATCGTGGGGCATTGGAGTTTGGGCTCTCTCCACCCACTGGAATATCTCCCAAGTGCTTCACAGCCACCACCAATAACAGCGCTCAGAACGTGTTCAACTGCTCACCTACGTAACTCAAGCAACAACACCTGCGCCACATCACTTTACAGTTGATTGAGGAATTCGGCTTAACCAGCCAGCCTAAACTCATCTGAGTGCATTTTAGCACGATCCTCTGCCGTGACTCTTGTGTGTCTGTGTGTGTGTGAGTGAGTGAGTATGCAGTCTACCCTAGTTTTCTGTTTCCTCTAGCAGCAGAGGAATTTCAAAGGGAAGATTTTCCTTTTTCTTTTATAACTTCTGACATTGCTGAGCCTTAGTTCAGGGATAGGGCCCAGATTCCAGAGGCCACCTGTACTCTTACTGTGGTGGAGCTCCACCCAGTAGATAGACAAGGACCTGAGCTGTCTGAGGAAATTAAGATTTCAAGCCATTTCGCATGGCGTGGCCACCAGCCTGCAGATGAGGCCATCCTTCTTCCTTAGCCTCTGAGGCTTCAATGCAGGCCATCCATCACTACCAGTTCCCTATGGAGGCACTAGCCTCACTCCAGGCTCTCAGAGCTCTCACTCCAATAGAACCATTGGATAACCAGGACCCAAACAACATGGTGTTTTCTGGACCCACCATAACTCAGCAGGATATTCCTTGTCCTAGGCTGTTCCTCAATGTAGTTCAGAGACAATGGGTATAGCCAGGTATCTTTCCCACCCCGGGGGAAACAATAAAAATTATTTAATATGGATTCTATCCTCTCTGAGGCACTTGAGTTCTCTACAGTAGATGAGCTATTGACCTCCTTGGTCTCTTCCATCATTGTGACAGGGGACATAGTGGAGACTTTGAAAGCTGAATATAGGAAGGCAGAATTAAATTTCCATAGAACCCATCAGGCCAATGCATGATCAGTTAAGGCAGCTATGGCCACTTCCTTCTTCACCAGAACCTCCTTACTCTGGCTTCACGTTGCAGATGAGAGTCCCACCTGAGGAGATTTGGATGCACCAGGATATTAACAAGTTGGTGGCAGCCACTGAATTCATGGCTGATTCACCCCTGCATGCAGCCCATTTTTCCTCCAGGGCTGTCGCCTCCAATGTGCACTCTTGACACTTGCTATGGCTATGCCAATGGCACGCGGATGCGAGAACAAAATGGAGGTTTGCCTCCTCTCTCTATAAGGGAACCTTGTTCTTAAGGAGAGGCTTTGAACACCTTTTTTTTTTTTTTTTTGGGGGGGGGGGGACTACACTTAGTCCTTACCCAGAGACAGTTAATTAATCATATCCAAGCTTTGTTGGCATTAATGGAGCTTATATCAGCAATGACTGAATTATCATATACACTAACAGGTATTGGGGCATAACTTTTTCTAGATAAAGGCAAACTATTATTTGACGTTATGAATGACTAGTCTCAATTGTTCATAAAGTGGTGTATAAAATTACAAATATGTATAATTCTGGATTTTGTTTTGTGTACTTTTATAATTTTTCAAATTTTTTAAAGTACAATTGTTTTTTACACTAATATCATTTTAATTCCAATTAAACTATAATATGCTGAAAAAAAATTAAAGATGCATATAAGATGAAACTGAAATGGCTTATACTTAGACTGACTTAAAAATCAATTTATGTCTCAGTTTCTCAGTGGAAATAGGTTTGAAATAAGGATTTACATATATTTCATTTTACGTTCCAATTTAAGTAGGACCATCTAGAAGCTGCTCAGTAAGAGCAGGTAGCACAAAATCTATTAAAATATCTTTAAAGGATCATTCCTGCTAGAAACAATTTGGCTTCATAAGATCCCATTCCATTATTAGTCCCTCTAGAGTTGCTTATTCTGTAAAGGAATACATAAATAATGCTGATATTGTTGAACTACAGTTTACTTATTTATCATATTGGTATATCACATATTGCCAAAAAGCCATCCTGCATCAATAAACAAGTATCCAATCAATAAGAAGGAATTAATAATAAGTATAGAGATGAAAGTAGAAAATAACTTCAATATCAAAATGTTAAATACTGGATACAGATACAGATTAACAGAGTTGGAAGGGACCTTGTAGGTCATAAACCCAATTTAAAAAAAAGACCATGGTGTCATGAATATTCAAGGGATAGAATGAAATATGACCATGCTATTTTGCAAGGCCAAAATGTAAAAATACATTTAAAAAAAAAAATACTTAAACTGAATTTAGTTTGCTGGGGGAATCCAGCAAGGGAAGGAATTAGGCAATAAGGGCCATCACTAAAAATGCACTGTTGCTGGTAAATGGGCAGACTTCCTCCCAGAAGTTCTTTAGTCAAAGATCATAGCCATCTTAGCACAAATGATAGAAGCCCTAGCTATTCTTGAGTAAAGACTACAGAGTAATACCAGTTGCTTGATATCAGATTCCAAGAACCAAGAAAGACACATGAGTTACTTCTGTGCCTAGTCCTGCATTGCTATTCACCTTAGTTGGTTGCTTTAGTTGGTAAGATGTCTATTTCCAGTGCTATAGATGCATTCTGTGAAATGTATTTCCATTTGCAGGTATTATTAATTGTTTACCTTTCTCCCCCCACTTTTTTTTTTATAGGTAGCCCTTGTTTTTCCCAACAATGATCCCGCAGCTTTTATGGTAGCATTTTATGGCTGCCTTCTTGCAGAAGTTGTTCCTGTTCCTATTGAAGTGCCACTTACCAGAAAGGTAAGAGAAATAAGTTTCTAGATATCTTAGCAGGAATTAATGTCAGATCTCAGGACATAATCTTTGAGCATTTCAGAAGGAAGTGAAAAATGACATGGCACTGTTGCTTTAATGTATTTATGAAAGTATAACATATTTATTACATGTTGTCAGATTATGTATACCATCTGTGTATACATGTTCTGATGAGTTTGCTTTAACTTGATTGGGAAGCTAAAATGGGCTTACTTTTTAAATATTATTTAGAACAGGTTATAAATTAGCTGAATGCTAAATAGAATTTGACCAGCATTGAAAAGAATCAAGGTTTTTTAGGCTTCTGTCCCCCAGTTCCCTGAGGAATTATTTTTTCATGCAAAAATAAAAAGGTTGGTTGCATGTGGAACCATGAAAGCCATGAGAAAGCTTTGAGCTATATTCTTCAATGAGTTGAAACTTAACCTTAAGCAAAACTTGGGATCAGCCACATTGAAGAATAGTGCAGAGAAGGTGAGGGAGCTCACCACCAATTATACCATTATTTTTGATAGTCCAAGGTGCCATGTTTTACAAAGGTTCTCCTTTTCTACTGTGGCATGGCCCTGAAAGGGCACCATGAATAATAACTGCTTAGAATTCTTACAAAAATTGCTCGAAGATGATTATCTAGAAAGGTCTAAATTTATTTGCATTTAGGTGAATAAAATTCAAGCAGTGCCGATACTACAAAAACTAAGCCTCCCTGAACTTGACAGAAATTATCTTGCTCTTATAACTCTGGGCTATTTCCTATACAGGCAATGTATTCTTTAAAAATTAGAGATGATTGGGAACTAGAGCATCAAACTTTGCTTTATTTGACTAGGATCTTTATAGAGCTAGTCCAGCGGAATTAAGAGTGGTGACAAGCCTGTTTCCTCAATTTGTAAGCTGATGGATGTTCTTTTCGGAGCAGACTTTGAGCCAGCTACATAATTAATACATTTTTGGGTGATAGAGATGTCCATTATGAATTTCTGAGGTGGTCCAAAAGACATCTATGGCTTTAGAGACTATCAGCATTGTTTGGGTTCAGTTAAAACAACAAGAATGTTTCTGGTATGATTTTCAAAGAATTCCAGGCAGCTGATGATCAAAATAATGATAAACACATTTCTGAAAACAGGAAATATTAAGAACAGTTGAAATAAGTAAATGATTGAAAACTCTTGGCAGTTGCATTGCTAAAATAGTTTCTGACCATATTTTGGGTGTATATTAAGTTGAAGGTCTTTCTTTATATTTTAAACTACAATGAAATGTCATATATTGATTTGGGGATTTAATAGCCCAACAAGAAGAGAAAAATCCCTTATTTCTCTTCTTAGGAAGTTCAAGTTTTCTGTGCATTGGCATGTTGGCTAGAAATAACCTGTGTGTATCTGGTCCTATAAGGAGATTTACCATAGAGTAAAATGCAAAAGCTTAAGATGTGATCAGTGAATCATGCTTTTAGCAAATAAATTACTGGAGCAGGCTTAAATATATGTTTTAGATAGCCCCCTCCAAAAAATCTGGTTGATGATATAGGCAGGGCTGTGGACCAAAGGCCATTAATGCAATAAGTCATGTCCTCTTCCTGTTTTGATTAGTAATCTTCTGGCATTTGGAGCCACGTGCATGTCACAAACATACAGAAAAGTGGTTGGACTTCCAGTCCTGGAAATCTACTTATGTCTCTCAGACCTCACTTGCCTCCCCTTGCAAACCTACCACTGACTACATGTCGTTCACGCCATTTCCTTTGCATTCCCTAATCTATCTGGGATTAAAGCATTTCAGTTCAGCAAAAGTAACAGGGCAGTTTGCAGAATTGGAAATGGTTTTCAAGTGGGAATAGGAACAAGTCCCTTCCTCCCTTTAAAAATATGGCATGTCCCACCTAGTGAAGTTACAACAGAATATCAGGTGCCTTACCTCTAGCAGTTTAAAAAGCATGCAAATAGATTAATAGGTAACACTTTGGTGGGAAGATAACAGTATTCCATGTGCCTTTGGTGTACAGCCATGCTGGCCACATGACTAAAGGACAAGTCTTCAGACATAACTGGATAGGAAAACTTTGTTATTTTTCCCCTTGCTTTATACATAGCAGTTTAGCAAGAATTGTTTTCTAACACAGTGCTTGCCAAAGCTGGTTAAATTACCCAAAATTGGGTAAAAGTGGCTTTTCTTTGGGAAATGGGTTTGTGTATCATTACAAAATCACATTGAGGACATTTAAAATAAGGATTTTTTGATAAGCAGTTTTGGATAATGGAGGAAAGTATTTGGGAAGCACTGATATAACAGCTTCAGAGAAATGATACCTATTACATTTCTCCCTTTCCTTCCCTTCTCCTTGCATAAAAATTCTGTAAGGCCTTTCTGCATTGGACAACTAGCTGCTAAGTTTTTCATCACACTTTTATTTTACGTATAGTTGAAAAGATACCACAATAAACTGGTGACCCTTTCAAAAGCATGCTAAAAGCATTTTGTAATTTTCTCTAGCTAAAATTCTTGCCTAGATTAATTTTTGTAAAAAAAAATCATTTGTGTAAACAAGCATCATGTTTACACAGAATTTACTGAAAAGGAACTTGAGGCAATTGTGTCTTTTAAAAAAGAGAAATGGCAGCAAGGGCCCAAGACTCTGGTTAATTAAAACACTTGTAACTGGGTTTTATATATAGCAGGTGCTAGAGGACAACCAATGATATAGGCAGGGTTGTATTATACATTTGGTTACCTTCACCTATGCGGCTCAAATTTTACCAGATTGCTTGAAAGTTCTGCCATATAATTTTTCACATTTGAGCCCTTAATTCTTCTCTTGTCCCTCAGTTGTTCAAACTTCCCATAATCTTCTTGCATGCCTCAAAAATGTATGAGTAAAAATCATCCATCAAATAAAACTATCCATGTTATATCGTAGGAAAGAGTTGAATGAATGGTGTGGAATGATTTCATGTGGTTCTGATTGATGTGATTCCTAAAATAAGGATGAAGAACCCAAGAACACTTGCCTGGAGAAATTCTCAACATGTACTTTCTCTATCTTCAGAGAACTTCAGAACTGCATACATATTTTATGGGAGAATCCAGCCCTTTCTAACTCACTGGTTATTCTGCCCACAAGACTTTCAATGCATAGTGGTTTTCTTATATTAGCTACTGGGAAAGCAGGCAATGTTCAGTATGCTATTTTAAAAACTCTTCTTTTGTATTGCTGTGTAACATGCCTAAAATAAGTGACACTCAGTCTTTCTTTAGAATAGGCATGTTAAAGGAGTTCAAACATTATCTTCATGTAGAGGCACCGTGGCTTAGTGACTTAGGTCTGGGGTCCAAGTCCTAACGCCACATGATGGAGTGAGTTCCCATCACTTGCTTCAGCTCCTGCCAACTAGCAGTTCAAAAATATGTAAATGGAAGCTTATAAATCAGGTATTTCAGTGAAGGTAAAAACATTCCACGTTTTGATGTATGCTTTGCAATGCAGCATGATGTCATGCTGGTCAATTGACTTGGAAGCAGCATTGGTTTAATGACCTGAAGAAAGGGCATAGATACCAACCTCTGAAGTTGGCTACAATTAGCAGGGTAAAACTTGCAGGGACTTCTTTACCTTTACCTTTCCATCTTGTATCAAGGAGCTTCTATAACACCTTATTCAACTGTACACCTTTATTCCCGCTCATAAAAATATGGCCAGATCCGAGTGGTGGATAATATTAAACTTATTGATTAGGGAACAGCATGTTTTAGAGATGTGTTTTCCACTCTAAGCCTTCTCTAGTGAACAATAACTTAGATGCTTGGCAAAAACTTATTCTGTTTTTTTATCTTCTTTCCAACCACTCTTGCTACACCTTCCTTTTTTCCCTCATCTCAAGGAAAGCAGGCCTTGTGATCTCTTTGACTTTACTTCCCATGAGTTTCAGTTAACATGACTAGTGATGTAGAATCTCTACTTACTTGGGAGATAATCCTTAACCTACCCTGAGTCTCTTTTTAAAACACCCTTTCCCATCTTAAACATCTGTAAAATCAGCCCTAAGAATTCCTCAGCCAATATGACAGTTGAGAACCTAGAGAACTGATGTCCATGTATTTTTAAGGCATCCAGGTTGGGCAGATAGACTTACTGTATCTGTCTCCTTCATCCCAACTTCTGAAGTATCTTTATGACTCTTACTATCCTGTGTCTGCTATTTTCACTTCCTTCTTTCACAATAGCTATCTATTTCACTATTGTTTTGTAGAAATATATGTATAAATCTCCCTCAAATGCTAATATTTTGGAGTGATTGATTTTCTCAAAGTTACATCCTATCTTTAGATACCATTAGGCTTATAGGAGTTAATCTGAGGACACAAATAGTCTTTAGGAGCTCATTTTTCAGTTTGAAATGTATGTATGTGGCATGGTCGCAAAGTTCTTTAATCTTGAGAGTTTTATAGTTCTATTTTCCTCACTCTGATCCTTGTGTTAGAATGGGTCCTTTCCTAGGAGTATGGCAATGAAGTTCCTAAAAATTCATCTATCTGATAAATGCATCACAAGACAAGAATCGCTAATATATGTATGATATTAAGCAGCTGAAAAACTTGAGATATTGTGATATGTAATAACTGTCCTCCACTTGTTTCTTTTCGAGCTAGGTTCTGTAAAGCAATGCAGAGTAGTATGTTTTAAAATGGACTTTGTCCATGTTTATATGCACTAACTTTCTGTTTTAAAGAAAGTTGAATAATCTTTTGGATAACAGATAGCATTCCCAAAAAAAGTATCACACAACCACATTTTAAAGAAACCATATCATTTTTGCCCCCCATCTCTTCTCTCAAAATGAGATAGACACAACAAAATGCATCACATCTGTTGGTTTTCATGGACATTCTCCTAGAATTGCTCAGATGTTGCATTAGCCCTATATGGCAGAGAAACTCTGTGGAAAACTAGGGTGGGTGGTTGACTTTCCTTCTTTGTAATTAAAACCTGGCCAGCAGCTGAATAACAATAAAAATACTGGCAAGGAAAGGCAAACTCCTCCCTCCTTTCTTAGCTTGCCATCATTTCCAAAATATTTTCTGTAACATCCATTAGCAGCCCATTCATGCATTTTTGCTAGATTGCTTTTTTGAGAAACATATAGAAAACAGAAGCAGTGAAAGAAAATCTGTAGATGTGCTAAATATTATTTATTAATTTAAGCATGCATATATATTTGCATTATACTATTAGACTCCAGATGTCAGGACAGAGTGTAAATTGGACCCAGAGAAGACTGTTGAGAGTGTATATTGGCCTAAGGAATATTATTTTGTGTATATGGATATTTCTTTGTCTTATTTCTGTGTTATTTCCTTTTTCACTTCAAGCTATACAAAGAAAGCACATGCATTGTTTTGTTTGAAGCAAGCTCTCTCACCATAGTGTTCTCTGGTTGGCCATACTTTTCTACACTCTCCCTTCCAGTCTTTGTAACCAAGATAAAACATTGAGTTAGTCCTGATTACTTCTTGTTTTAAAGACAGATGAAGTCCTATTCTGTCATTGTCTTTGGGCAATAGATGTGCTTTAATTTTCTTTGGGGTATTAGAAAAACCTTGATGGGGAAAGCTTTAAATGGTAGAAACCAACAACCCAGGAACACTTGTATCCAGGATCAGAGTGAATAACCTGAGTCTAAGTAACCACTGACATGATTTGAAAATAATGAGATCTATCAGCTAGGTTTATTTACGATAAAGCAAGCAACAACCTACAACCTTCCCTCCCAAAAGACACCCTAAATTTTCAGGATTCCAGCAAGGGATAAAAGCAGTAGACAATTGTTGTCAGTCCTAAGCCTAATGTAGGATGTATTTTAATATTTATGCCAACTTTGATTAATGCCTTTTAAACTTTGTACATTTTTTAGGACCTGGCTAGTTATGAATCTCCTTGGTCTACTGATAGCACAACATGCACAGAATTTTTCCCCAACTGGCATGATTTCATCCTCTTTGTCTCTTTCTATTTATCTTAAAAAGGGTACTCCTCCTTCTGTCTGGATTTTCATAGAAGCCAAACCAAATGAGAGCTCATTTCTGAAGACTTTTCTTGCAAAAGTATGTCTTTAACTTTGCCAAGCTGGAAATACATATCTCATAATTACTTTAATCATTAGAAAATGCAAATATAATTGAGGATTTGTTGGGTGCCTGAACTTTGAAATAATTATACAAATCTGTCATAAACGAGTTTCTCATTTATATATATATATATATATATATATATATATATATATATATATATATAATCAGCATATACAAACCCAACTGTGTAATTAAATACTATTTTAAAAAATCTGACTAGAGAGAGGTTGATGCTAGGCTCTGAATGTGGGGGACAGTGTAATGCATGTCTTTCCCTTAGAAGTGATAGCTTTTTAACAACTTTTAAGTATACATTAAAAAACAAAAACAAACTTGAGTTGTTGAACAAAACTGATCTATATCTCAGGACCTTTCTTTTACTATCTTGACCGTCACAAAACCTCCATTTCTGCTTTTTGTTTGCTTCAGATTTCCAGTGCTAATGTCTTTGTAATGCAATGAAAGTCTTGCTGTAAACTTATCTATTCTGTTTTGAAAAATGTGGTGTCTGGCTATTGTCTGGTGCATCTTGAACCAAGATGTATAGTATACATCAGAGTATAGTGATGGATTTCATCTGAATATTTTGAGCTGTTGTACATTGTTGAGTACCTGTGACTTGACCAAATTGAAACAAAGAAACAGAATACTGTTGATATAGGGTTGTTGCTTTTTCTAACTAGAGTTTTCCAAACTATAATATTCTGTGTTAGCTTCAGTGAGGAGAGAAGAAGAAAAAATAGAAAGAAATGAGTTTTTAAAAATGCTATGGTTGTTGTAATTTTGTTGATTTTTTGCTTGGGGTTTCACAGAATTCAAGTGCCCCTACTTCTGTTGGGATAATCTAAATTCTGAAGGCCTTTATAAGTGAAAATGGTGAGGCAAGGCAATGTGTTGATGTTAAATATTGGGCAGATTGTGGCTTAATGTATGGTATAAATCCAGCCAATACAATAGTTTATGATCCAGTAGGATGCAGACATTGTCACAGAATCAAACTTCTAAAACATTGGTGTGCAATAATGGTCAGTCCAAAATATCTGGAAGGCAATTAAAATAACAGGTATTGCATGTCCCTTCTTTTGTTTTTAGACATAATTTGCTGAACTATTATTGGCTGTTAGATCTCTTTCCCATAAATTTACTTTTTTTCTTTGGATTATCTAATTCAGAAGTCATTCCCATGTCCTATAAGCAATAGATTCCACTCCCAGTTAATGCAGTCTAATGCTTTTCCTGGTTTGGAATCTTGTACTTGCTTTTTATAGATAAATAAAAAGATCTGCCTATTTAGCTTATTGGATTGCTTTGTGCCCATATTTGATTCTGGTTTTTATTCTGATTTTCGTCTCCTGTCATAAATGGTGCACCAAATGTCAAGCTGTAGTTTCAAAGATTGGAAAAGTTGGGGTCTTTCATGATCTGATTTTTGCTTGTTAAAGAAAAATACAATTCTCTGTATTAAATATTTTATCAAAATGTTCTTACAAAAGCACAGAAGCTTTGAAAGCCAAGGACCTTGATCAAAACATAATAGATGTCTTTAAAAAAAATAGTTGATGAAGTAAAGCAAATGTTAATAGCTCAGACATATTTTAAAGGAAAACTTTCATTACTGCTTTTGCATTGATTTGCTTAGAAGCTTTTTCTCCCTTGCTTTTTTTTTCAACTAGGATGCAGGTAGCCAACAGATCGGCTTCTTGCTTGGAAGCTGTGGTGTCACTGTAGCCTTGACTAGTGATGCATGCCATAAAGGACTACCTAAAAGCCCTACAGGGGAGATACCACAATTTAAAGGTAAGTTTGTGCAGGGTTAACTCAATATTGTGATTTTATGTCCCAATGATGAGCAAAAGTAGAGAATTGTTCTAATTAAAAGACGCAAAAGGTATCTGACTTTATGTCTTCAAAATCTCTACTTTTCAGATCAATCCTGTCTATTTTGCCTGTTCTAATCCAATTCAGTTGTTCTTGTAGTTGAGCATAATTGTTATCTCAATTCTATTGAGAAGTGCCCGACTGAACCCTTATTGTCTCCTGGCAAGATGAGGTTAAATGGAACAGTTCACTGAAGCCAATCCACAATCATCCTGTCTTCTACAGACCTTGAAACCCAAAGCTTTTATTCAGTAGATCAATGTTGTTCCATCCATGCCTCATCATCTGAACTACCATGGGTTCTGGAGTAATAAAACTCCTCTCGTTCTCAGCTTTGCAAAATAAAATTTGCTAAAAAGCATTCCCTTCTATATTTTGTCATGGAGGTGTGTGTAAAATAAAATATGAAAAAAGAAGCATTCATATTGCCTTCACTCTTAGCATTCTCAATATTTTTCAAAGCTTCTGAAAGGCAGGTGGTGACATGCCAGCTGCTTGGCAACCAGGCATGAGAAGAGGGAGAAGGAAAGACAGAGAGGCTGTTGGAACATGAAGTTGATCCTCTATGGCAGGTGTCAGCAACCCTCGGCTCTGGAGCCGCATGTGGCTCTTTGCGCTCTATGCTATGGCTTCCTGTTGGGTGATCCCACCACTGGCTGGCCCTGCCCCTCACCCTCCCCTCCCAAGTCATTCCTCGCCTAGCCTGAGAAGGTAAACACAAAAAACAGAAATGAGAGGAAGGGGGAGAGAGACAGACAGACAGACAGACCCATTTCCCAGAGAAAACACTGGGAGCCACAAAAGCTGGTACGGCATGGCGGGGTGAGTGGGTCATGTGATTGGGTGGGAGTAATGATGAGTTGGACACGCCTACCCAGGTTTTGAGACCCCAGTATTTTTGGTGGGAAAAGGGCCCAAATGGCTCTTCGAGGCTTAAGGTTGCAGAACCTGGCTCTATGGGCAGTGTAGTCAAACACCTCATGTGCCTGTTTGAAACTGGGGCCAAATTCTCAGGTTGAGTGTGCTCAACAAGAATTGGATTTTGTATCTAATGGTTCCAGCTTTTACTGACCCTTCTGTGTTACGTCCGAGTTGCTGAAGAACACTTTCCAAAGGTCATTTTTATGAAAGAAATGTGGAGCACAATATTGCATGATGGCTACTGTTATTTTTTAAAAGTTTTTGTATATTTGTTTTTCAGGCTGGCCAAAGCTGCTGTGGTTTGTGACTGAATCAAAACATCTTTCGAAACCTCCCCGAGATTGGTTCCCTCACATCAAAGATGCTAACAATGACACAGCTTACATTGAGGTGAATGCAGTGTGCCTAATACATTTGTTCATTCATATTCTTATGTGCATTATTTCCATCTATTACTCTGGGTCCAGATTAATAGTGGACTAAATATTTTAAGTAAATATATTGCAATGTACTCATTAAATAGTAAGGTATATATGAAACAGTTCCAGTCCTATGCAAGTATAGCAAACTGCACTTGTATAATATTGTTAGGGAAATTTTAAAAAGCTTGACATCTAAATTTATACAGGATATTTTCCCCCTTCATCTTTGAACAGCAAAATGGATAGCCATTTTAGTGGATGTATGTTTGAATTTGTTATGTTTATAGATTATACAATAATCTTTGCGTTAAGAACTAATGAGAAAGGGTATCCTTTAAAAAGAAGAATGACTTGTTGACACTAATGGGATTTTAAATAGCTACAGGTATAAAATCTTAAATAGAATTAAACATGCCTAGGGGCATACAATTTAGACAGATTTTATCTGCTGCATGTGAAGTCCACTGAATCAAAGTCTATTGAATCAGAAATTTTTTAAAAGCAGCACTGGAAACTTCTCAATAAAAGCTGATTTGAAAAGTTCCAGAGTACAATACCATGTGCAAGACTCTGTAAAAGATAGATGCAATAGAAGTGCTTTAAATAAACAAGGAAGAAAACTGAATACTTCATAATATTTTTCATGAATTAAATATCAAGATAACTGATGCAGGAGCTGAAATAGTAGCACTCAGCAGATTTTTACAGGGAAGGGATGGATACCGATGTGTATAGAAACATGGGGACTACATTTTATCATTAGACTGTTTGACAATTCCTGACAGATGTTCTTTTTAGAAGCCAGTGGGACTATATTATTCAACTTTACTTTTAGCACATATTGGTGGTTTAAGAGTCCACAGAAACAAAAGAAAGACATTTTATTCCAAAATATGCTTGTTAGCTTACATGGACTTCTAGTTCATCTCTATTTCCAAAGTTTAAGCAGAGGAACACAAAAATAAATGCATAGTATCAAATCCTATAATAAGCTGGCAAAAGCTTTCATGGCTGCTTTTAGGGGTTGGCTACAGGAGTTATGTAAAGGGCCAAGCCCCCTTTTATCCTTTTGAATCTGAAGAGCTTCATCACTATAGTGCAGTGCCTATGCTTAATTTTGATGTTACAGCAAAAAAGGCAAGTGCAATTTTAGATTGCAATCTTTCATAGTCATTTGCAGTCATGAGGGGCCATGGTTCAGGCTTAGTTTCTGTGCTAGTCTCAGACTCTCTTTTAAGAATGATTGCCAATTTGAAGAAAATCAAAATATGCTCAAAGATAGACAGCAAAGAAGATTTAACTTGAGAGATAGAGGCTGCAAGAGAATTAAGGGGAAAGAACTGCTGAAATATTTAAAGGGGTGTCTTCAAATTGTAGGCTTCATATTAGTGGGCTTCACTTAGTAGGTTTCAAATTGCTCACTGTTGGTCATCATGCAGAATCTAGAACTGGTTAGGAAAAGCTTATTAATGTTAATAAGCTTTGATAATAAAACTGTTTCCTGAGGAACAAATAGGTTTCTTTTCACCAGATGAGTTCAAGCAAAAACTAGGCAGCTTTCTAATGGAGATACTTTAATCTAGATTTCTGTAGAGATCAAGGGGCCTCAATAAGATTGTTCAACCATTAAGGCAAACTATCAATATAAGAGTTGGGTCTTCCCCCACCCCCCACTCCACCCCCAAGCTGCTTAGTCTGGATCTTTAGGGAACTAGGATAATGGAAGATAAGGATATATAGACAATTAGCAGAGCGCTATGAATGGAGAGATGACTTGATGGAGCATCTTGCCTAGACAGGTATCTCCAGTTTATTAAACTAACAACAATGATGTTATTCCCTGACACTGATGAGCAAAATTGTGTTACTGCAGTACAAAACTTGTAAGGATGGAAGTGTTCTTGGTGTGACGGTGACAAGGATTGCATTGCTGACCCATTGTCAAGCGCTCACCCAGGCATGTGGATACACAGAAGGTATTTCAATACTTAAAAAACGAGTAAACTAGTTTCAGAAAATGATTTAGCATGATAGATTTTACTGGATTTTGTTTTCAATAATTGGATGGAGAAAATTATTCAATAGCCGGGAGCTAGACTGTTTTCCCCCAAAATTGGAAAGCAACACAGATTATTACTTAGCCAAATTAATTTTTGAATCTTCTCAGAACTGTAGAGTCTTTGGACAAAATTGTATTTGTTACAGTAATTTTTCCAGAAACATCTGCCCTTTTTTGCAGTATTTGAAGCATCCTCTTGCTGTGAGTGAGAACAACAAAGAAATTGTAGTGCAAGGTCTAAAATAGTTTACGTCATCCCTCAGAAAGAAAATTCATTCTTCCCATGGCATAACAACGAGGAAAATAAAACAGGATAGAAGTATGATACAGTTCATCCATCTTTGTGCAATTACTAGGCCCATTTCAGGCTGGATATGCCCATCATACTGCAAAACTCAACCAGGATTAATAAAAAGAGAAACTGGATACAAATATTCAGCTGAGATCAGGACCTCCAAAAGTTTATATGAGATAGAAAGCTGTGGGATACAATTTTTCCAGACTTCAGAATGTCATCCAAGATGAAGAACAACTTCAGAGTTGTAATTTTCATGTCTAATTAATATGAACTTCTCAAGTTTTTGAAATCTGTTATTACCTACATGTCTTGAGGAAATCTCTATCAGTGGAACAGTCATTATTTTGGAAATTATGAATTTCCTGCTCTTATTTTTGACATTTCCCACCTATTTTCAGGAAAATAAGTCACTGCATATTATGCAAATGACAATAAAGAAAGAGAAATGAAGGATCAGATAGGTCAAAACAATGAGTTAGAATTGATTTATTTCAAATTGTCCTACAGTTATTTTCTTTTTTGAAAAAAAAATGAATCAATTACATTTTTAGATGGAACTTTTGATTGGCTGTACCTGGCATCCAGGAACTAACATCATTTTTTTTTGTTTTTGTCATGAAGCTGAAACCATTGTGAATGTTCTGGATTTCAAAAAAGATGTGGGTTTATGGCATGGCATCCTTACAGTAAGTCTACCATTATTTTAAATAATTGCTTTAAAATGGGATGTTACAGCTTACATTTCCATCAAATACATGTTGGCATCTTCTCAAGATGTCCCATTTTTTTCTAATACTAAAAAGTGATAGTTTGAAAAGTGGTAGATAGAGCTTAATTTTGCAGATATTCATACTGGAAGAACTTTGTGTTAGAAGCCACGATTCTTCTCCCATAATAAATATCCTGGAAAACTGACAGGTTTACTTCTGCAACTGCAGACATTCAGTCTATGAATGTCATTGTCTTTTGGAGGAGTTTAAAGGAAAATATGGTAATATTTTCTTAATCTCATTCTTGACCCAAAAAATGGGAACAGCCTTTGTCTACCAATTACTGGAATTGATCCAGCATATCTGTTAGTCTGAAGAATGCTGCTGCCTTTAGATGCCCACAATTTCACTTGTAAACTTTTTTCCTACCTAACTTAAGTAAGTTCAAGGCTAGGTTCACACATCAAACTGAATTATAATGTAGTTATCTGGAATTTGACTGATATATGTACAGCCAGTCACTCTGGCTAATTCAACATTCTGACTAATTAAAACAAGTCATGTCTTGGATATATGAACTCAATTAAAAAGATACATTATTGGCTGAGAAAAATACCTGAATCTGAGTCACATATCATTATCAAATTGATTAATACTCTTTTTCATCTTGTGCTCAGGTTAAGCGAAAACCAAAGCCAGATAAGTCTGTCCAAGCCACCATCACTCATAGCTTTGCCTGTATGGGTCACAATTTGGTTTGGTCCCTTCTTTTAAAAAAATTCTCAGTCCATCTGTCTAGAGAGCATCTGTCCAATCTCCCAACTTCTCTTTTTAGAGAGGATGATATAGAAGGTGGAAGGTTTAAAAACTATAGTGGATTCTGGACGAAATTGATTCCTTCCAGGCAGGTTCCAAGTCCCCTTATGGGAAAGAAATAGCATTGGTTACACTTGTGGGTGATCTATGGCAAGGGCAGGATGTGATTTTTGCTTCTTTGTGACTTCTCAGGACTTTTGATATTATAAGCCATTTAGGATATTTGTCGAATTTGGGCTGGACAGCATCCTCAGGGATATCCTCAGGGATATCTAGAAGCTTCAGGTGGTGTAATTTGAGGATTACAGTGTACATCTGTTTTTACTCTCCTTGACTTCTCAGTGGCTTTTGATACTATAAGCCACGGTATCCTTTAGGGCCTCAACCATCTATCAATTAGAACCTTGTCCCTCCGGGTTCATGAAAGCTTCCAGGACAATGACTAGAAGGTGGGTCTAGGCAGGAGTGAGACCCACTTCTCACTGCAGGAGGGCACATTCCCAGACTCTGTTAAGGAGAATTCTGGGACCATCTCTGGACCCCAGCTATGTTCTTTCCGAACTATATACAAGGTAAAATGTTTTGAAATTTTAGAAGATCCTGGATGAAATGGATTCCTTCCAGGCAGGTTTCAAGTCCCCTTATGGGACAGAAAAGCATTGGTTGCACTTGTGGATGATCTGTGGCAAGGGCAGGATGTTGGTGGACATCCATCCTTGTTCTCCTTGACTTCTCAGTGACTTTTGATACCATCGGCCATGATATTCTTTGGGGCCATCTGTCAAAGTCGAGTCATCATTCCTGTGAGTCCCCTCATTCGTAGAGGAATTATGGGTTTTTTAAAGGGTTATAGGGCCTGTAGCTGGGTGGCACAGTTTGGCCCCTTTACCCAAGGCCAGACCCAATCAGTGTTGATAAGGAATGAGAGGTCCAGTCCATCACTGCTCTTCAGTGGCATGCCACAGGGCTTGGCTCTCTCCACTCCTTTTTAACATCTGCATGAAGTTGGATGAGATGGATCATACAGAAAATAGCACACATCTTAATTCTGATGATATAGTATGCTAATGATACTTAACTTTGTATGACCATCACTAGTGAATTTGCTGCTGTCCTTTCATAGTGCTTAGAGTCTTGGATGGGGGACAACAGGCTTTGGCTGAACCCTCCTCACAAGACTAAATGACTCTGAGTGCCATAATGGACCCAGTTCACAACTTGGGAGTTCTTTTGGACTTACAACTTCTGCTCAAAAGAGCAGGTGGAAGCCGTAGCTAAGAAAACATTTGCACAGTTTCAGGTTATGCACCACTGGCAGACTTTCCTGCATCAGGAGTGGCCTCTGCACTCGGATTGCTAATATATGCCTGGGACATCATTGGAAGAACATGAATGTTGACTTCTCTTTTGATACTATTAAGACACGGTATCCTTTGGGGCCTCAACCATCTGTCAATTAGATCCTTGTCCCTCCAGGTTAATGAAAGCTTTCAGGACAATGACTAGAAGGTGGGTCCAGGCAGGATTGAGATTAGCCAATGCAACCCCGACTGAAAACACAAGTGTTAGCTGCCAAGGAATTTCAGTTGATGGAGTCCAGGAGAGCCTTTTCTGTCATGACTCCTGCCTTCTGGACCATCTTACCCATGGAGATAGATCTGGTCTCTTTTTGGCCTTGAAGACATGACTATGTCAACCAAGTATCCCAGTTGATAATTGTTTCTTCACTGCTGATACCTCTCTTTCCTTGCTTTAATTTCAGAGTGTTATGAACATGATGCATGTGATAAGCATCCCGTATTCCTTAATGAAAGTGAACCCACTTTCATGGATACAGAAGGTGTGCCAGTACAAAGGTAAGGGTGATGGCTACATCAATCTACTTTGAGGGAGTAGGAGGTAGGTATTATTGTATTAACCTGGCAAAATAGAAGTCATCCCTCTTTTTTCCACACACATTCTGTGAAATATTATAAAAACTGAAAGTCCAAACTGAAGTCCAATTTGTCTGCCAGTTGGTCACACTTTATATATAATGGATGTTTACTAGTGGAATTATAACTTAAATATCTTTGATTATATTGCATACTTTCGGGGAATTATGTCTTAATTCATTGGCATTTTTTTTCTTTCTTGTATATCTCTCAGCAAAAGTAGCTTGTGTAAAATCCAGAGATATGCACTGGGCATTAGTAGCACACAGAGATCAACGTGATATCAACCTCTCTTCACTTAGAATGTTGATAGTGGCTGATGGCGCCAATCCATGTAAGTGATAAGTATGGAACAAAGAATACAGTCTATTTGGCTTTGTTGTTGGACATTCTATGTCAACAGTCAATGAAGCCACTAAACAAGGATGTGTGCCTGTAATCTTAATGTGTCATTTCCTGAGATATCTTGACCATTCTCTTTTAAATGGGAGTCTAAAAATATTTCTATTCTAGATCCCACCCAAAAATTATATTTCAAAGTTTCATTTCTTTAGTGATATCCTAAAGCAAATCCATTATTTCATAGTACTATAAACTAAACCAGCATAGTTCTATATAATTTGACTAGCTGTTTTATAAACTTGTGTCAAATTTCTCCTTGAAAGTAGAAAAGAGCTGAAGATTTGTCAGGAAATCAACTGAAACTAGGCATCAATAGGGGTGATTTCTTTCCTTGGTCAAATACAGGCATACAAAACATGAAGTATATTTGTAGGTTCCATCAATTGTAAAGAATGCATGCTCCAAGTAGCAACTTGTTTCTCGTTCAGCTTCCTGAGTTGTTGCTTTTTGTTTACACATTTTTACAATTTTAAATATCCCAAACTAAGATTCAAGGCAGCTTATAGAAATATTAAGATAACTTTTTGTAGCAGATTGAAATCATGATCCAAAAGCAAGTTAGAAAATTACATTGAAATTGATTGAATCTCCAGTGGTATCTAGAAAAAACCCACAATTTTGACTTGGTGCCAAAAGTAATAAAAGAACAAGGAAAATAGTTCTACATCTTGGTTTCAACACTGATAGGACCTTTTCTGCTATTACTATCCTTCAAATTTTCAACAGAAAATTCTGGGCAGATCCTCTATTCTTAATGGACAATGTTGACTACTTCATATAAAATATTATGAGTTTTAGGTTTTTATCTAAGGATGCAAAACTAAGGATGCAAACCAGTATATTTTAATATGAAATATGTAGTAACCAAGAGAATGAGGTGGCTGGATGGAGTCACTGAAGCAGTAGGCATGAGCTTAAATGGACTCCAGGGGATGGTAGAGGACAGGAAGGCCTGGAGTATGGGATCGCGATGGGTCAGACATGAGTTTGCAACTAACAGCAACAATATAGTAACCAGGATTTCAAGGGTTGTTGAAAGTAGTTGATTTTAGTTGGAAATCATATGTATGTTTTGTACTGTGTCATATCTGACCTTACAAAATGATACAAAATGAAAATTGAAATTCAATTATTAGAAGCATTAGAGGCCCTTTATGAAGTTCTATACAAAATGGAATGATTTTCATGTACCCAGTATAAGTAATATCCTGCAATAGAAATGTAATTTCCAGAATAATACTTGGTTCTACACATAGTTTAATTCTATTGTATATAAAGAACTTGATTATACAATACTGACTCAGTTAACCTTAAGAGCTAGTTGCATTTAGGAGCAGAAGTATATTCAGTGCATTTCAATCTTCTCTGGACAAAATAAGTTTAAGTGAGGGTTGGTATATTAGAGACTCGCTTTAGGAACATCTATAGATTTCAACCCACAGGTCAATTATTTGCTATAACTCGGTGGATGTTTTAGTTGGTTGGCATCTAGATTTCTATTTTGAAAACCTCCTATTTAGAATTTCTGTTTATTTCTGATTATTGGACTTGAATGATACTGTTGTCTCTGTACTTTTTAACTCCAGGGTCTATTTCTTCGTGTGATGCATTTCTAAATGTCTTCCAAAGCAAAGGCCTAAGACAAGAAGTCATCTGTCCTTGTGCTAGTTCACCAGAAGCTCTCACAGTGGCTATTAGAAGGTATTGTGAAGTCAAATATAAATGTGAAATCCTGAAGGCAAATGAAGTTTTAATGGGAACAATCTAGGAATAACTATAGGAGGAGAAAAGAGCATTACATATTCTCTCTATTTGTTATCCTATTTGTCAGTGGAAACATTTGTTCAGTGCTACTGTTAAGTTTAAATAGCCCTAAAACAAATGGTCATTAAGAAGGACTGCCTATAAAGTGAAAAATTTCAAGTGTTTGGGGGTTCAAAGACTTTTGGAATATTGGTGTACTTTATGGCAGGTGGGCATTTTGCACCTGCATGAAATATTTTTCTAGACACTGAGTTTAGCTTGCCAACCTAAATATTGGTAATTTGAGATCCAAAGCACCACATGACAGGGTGAGCTCCTTTCCTGTGCTTCCAAAATGGTTGGTTCCACTTGGTTCAAGAAAGTGAAAGGTGAAGTAGAATTGTAGATACAAGTACAGTTGGTGGTAAAATGGCAGCATTCTGTGCACCTTGGCATATAATACCAGCCACATGGCCATGGAAAGAGATGAGTGCTACCCCCAAGAATCAAGACACAATTGGATAGGGAAAACTTTTTAGGTCTTGCTATACGTGGTTTTGTTATCTGTGCCTGGAATGAAATCCTCACAAAAAAGTGGACCAAATGTGTTTAGATAATTGTGTCAATTTTCTGTATTCCGGCTTTGACCTTTAAAGTGTTCCACTTTTAAAATGTTGAAATAATGCTGTTGCAAGATTGCATCAGTCTAATATCCTTGGATTTGTTTCAAAATGTCATGGACAGATCTTTCTTAAACTTACTATCCAGCTCTAAGTTATTGGAGACTATTCTCCTATTCTCTGGCTCTTTAATTGTAATTTAAGTTTATTTTCAACATAATAATATTAATAGCAATGGAGAAATACCTACAAGACGCATGTATAAAAGCTACCTGAGAAGGCATCAAAAATTATACCTCAGAAACAGAGTTAATAAGAAAAATTATGGCATGTGTAGAATCTGACAGGTTAACTTTAGAATTAAAAGACAAAGGACAATCTAAATACTATAAAACATGGAATAAATTTTATCAATAGTTATATAGAAGAAGATAAGGTCAAAACATTAGAGTTATGATTAGATTAATTAGTAAATAATATATCAAATAAGGAAATTATAAATAAATGTTCAAGTAAAATGTATATATGTATAACAAGGCTAAATTGGATGTACTGTGTTGTATTCTTATATTTAAAATTAAAAAATAAATTTGAAAAAATATTCTAGAGTGATATCTATGAGTCAAGATAAATAGTCAAAAGAATAAGAACAGTGTGGTTTAGTGGCCAAGCTGCAACGTTGGGAAACAAATTCAGACATCTATCCATTGTATGAATGCAGGCAAGTTACAGTTTAACTATCTCATAAAGGTGTTGCAAGTAAAATAAGATTAAAAAAAATACAAGTCCTTGCAGAAAGAACAGATGTTCATGTCATGATAACATTATTTCCTGTTGATACATGTCGTTCAATTCAAGGTAACTTCAATATGGAATGGCCAGCTACTCGTGATATGATATGAAACTTTTTCCAGATGTTATACTATTTACTGCAATAAAGATAACTGCTTAATTGAAGTCTTTGGTCAGAATTTGTCTCCCTGACTGAAATTCAACTGAGCTATGAAGCCAAAGTCTTTTTATATTAGTTTTAAACTTTGCTTTAGTTAGTTAATTATCCAATAATATTCTGTTTGGGATTTTGTTTTGCTTTTTTGAAGTATTTAGGAACTATATTATGGCAATCGAGAGCAATGTTTATCAACTTGAATAGATGTCACTTCAGTCCCCAGAATTCTACAACCAGCTTGAGATACACTGTTCCTAAAACTTTTCCATCATTCAGAATATTTTTATAATAATAACTTTGGCAATTCCTACTAAAAATATATTACTGTGATGTCCAAATCTGTATCCCATGGGAAAGCTGACCATAAATTTACTTCCTCTAATGAGGTTACATTTGTGCCTAGTACTTGCATCTTGCTTATATCAATATTGGGCATAGAGGTTTCTAGAATACAATAAATCTCTTCCATCCCTAATATGGCAGATGTTCTCATTCTAAGATTATCTTATAAGCAACCAAAGTACATGTAGAGGGTTAAAAATTTATCCATATATTGGTGAAAGGTCCCTCCAAGGTAAAGGGAATGCCATTAATCATTGCCACCCAGTTATCTGCCTCTCATTTGTTACTCCCAAATGTACATTCAATTCAATCCATAGCTAGCACATGTGATCCTTTTACTGGGATTATATTGGGGGAGTAGCAAAAGGCTTTTTAGAACTTTTTAATCAAAATTTATGGAGCCTATCATTCTCTAATTAATGTGAGTACCATCCAGTTTTTCAAGTATCACTGAGAATCACCATTACAATTTTAGATCAAACATATAAGCTGAGCTTTTTCATATGTCAACTTGTCAAAGATATAGAGGTACATACCAACATCAATGTTTTGTATGGATTTTGTCATAAAATGTCTTTCTGGAGATATCATTAAAAGCAAACATTGTGGTGGAATCATTAAAAGCAAACAGTGAATTTCTTTCCTGTATGTTTTTGAACTTGAGTTTTGAACAAGTAAATAGGAGAAATTATTTCAGGACTAAACTGATGCAAATAACTTAGATTTAAACTCCTGATTCTCAAAGCCTGTTTGTACAGCCAATGCCCGACTGGTTGTGGAAAAGTTTCTCCTTTAAAAGCTAGCAGGTACAGGATATAAGGGATATGTTAAGGGATAGCACAACAAAGTGAAGAAGAGCATATTTAATACTTAAGTAAACTATTATCCTTGGGTCTATTCCCTACTGTATTCTCTTATTCAACTTTTAATTAGGAGCACTTTTCAAATTGCAAGCTGATAGCAACTTTAGAGGCCTCCCTCAAGGCTTTTCCAAAAGGGGATTGTATGTATCTAAGTATCCACGTTTATTGTTCAACCTCTTCTTACTACATTTATATCTGCTCGCTTTTTTTCAAGTAGAATACATTGATCTGCAACATCTAGACAGCTGCATTGCATAGGTCCAGCTTCTCTCCAGCTTATGAGTCATGGTAGTGCTATGGTTCACCAGCAGCCTGTGCAGGTGGCAGCAGAATCAGACAGTGGGGAAGAACGGGGACTAGTCCAGGAGTCTGTAGAGGACTCAGACGAAGGTCCTGCATCCGATGCAGAGATGGGGCCAGGATCATCTGGGAGTGGGGTGCTGACTCAGGAGCGTCTGGAGTCCGGCAACAGCGAGGCAGAGAAACCAGGAGAGCCTGTGCCCAATGCACGTTTGCTCAGAGCTGCTAGGAGGCAAAAGCAATTGAGACAAAAGGGGCGACTCAGGAATAAGGCTTGGAGGTGATTGCCTCTCCCATAAGGTATAATGGACAGGCAGAAGTGAACCTTTGCATGAAGCAAAGTCGTTTGTTCTGTTTGGATCAATCCTTGAAGCTCTTGTACTTTGGTTGGTTTTTTTATAATTCATTTGGCACTTTTATTGTTGGCAGCACTTCAAAGGAGAGAAAAGTGGATGCTTATCTCGAGAGACTGTTTGGGACTCATTATGAGCTGGGAATGACATTATTTCCAGCATTGAAATAAAACAAGAGTTGTTTTAACTAAGCGTGTGCTTAATGACTGTCTCAGAAGTCTTGGTCAGAACAGGACATGACAGTAAAAAATTTCAAAATATTTGAGAAGGGATATTTGTGTCTAGAGGCATCATCACACATATCAAGCTTTACTACTTGTTTAAGCAATTTATATGGCCGATACCAAAAATAACTCTGGGCAGTATATAGAGATTAAAAACAATAACAAGTCAACAACAACCATGATGCCACAAATACAACCAACTCATAAAACAAAATTAACCACCACAGCTCATAGGGATCAAGGGCATGGAGGAATGCCAAGTCTTATAACAAAAGACTAACAGGATTAAGGCTCTTAATACTCTGTTCAACAGGACATGTTGAATTTTGCTATACAAAATTGCGCTATGCAAAAAGCACAATTCTGGGGGCCAATAAAATATTATTTAATGGAAGGGAGCCAGAGCACGTCCTTCCTGCAAGATCTGAGGAACTGAACAAATATTTCTATAGATGTCACTGAAGCTTGGCATTCTCAAGCACAGCATATATATGAAGTGAAAGTTGCTTCCTATCCTGGCATCACTGACATTTCCCATACATTTTCAGACCAACAGATGATAGCAACCAACCACCTGGAAGGGGAGTATTATCCATGCACGGGCTTACTTATGGAGTAATCAGAGTGGATTCTGAAGAAAAGCTTTCTGTTCTAACAGTGCAAGATGTTGGTTTGGTGATGCCTGGAGGTAAGACGTCTTACAAGCTGACTCAGAAAAATGTGTAACGTTTGCATTGTTTTTCTCTTAATGCATGCTGGATGGGGGAATTCCAAGATTAAAATCCATAAATCTTAAATTTGCCAAGGTTTCACTGACTTAAAGAAAGTTGTATTCATAGAGGCTCTATTTCCTCAAAGCTAGTATTCATTTTTTGATATATTTTGTGGTTTAGCTTATCCCATCCTTATCAGTTAAAATTATTCTTCCTCCATTAAACATGTATATAAATGTAATGACTTCCTACGGTGCATTTTAGAATGTTATCCTAAATATGTTTCTATCCATAACAAGACAGTTTTGTTTTCTTCAAACTTTTGCAGCAAATATTTTTTTTATAAACCTTATATAGATTCATTACATAATTTGGTAGGATTGAGATTCTATGCCTCGTTCCCATTGGGAAAAAGCCAGTTATAAAAGCATTCTGTTTTGTTTCCCTTCCAGCTCTGCCATGTTGGCAGCTTTCCCATGCCTAATCTTGTGTTGTTTGGGATTAACTGTAGTTAGCAATCCATCAGGAGTCATATATGGTCACTTTCTTTTTTATGTCCAAAATTGGAAAGAGAAGTGTTACAACAAGGTATATTTAACAGGGTGAAAGAATAACCAGGAGTCTGGAATTTGATTCTGGAAGACTTTCTTGATTATTCCATATCTTTTTAAGATTAAAGAATGTGTTTATTCTTCCCCATCTTTACTTACTCTTAAAGGTTTAGCAGTTGGACGAACTGTATTTATTATTTTATTTAATTCCTTTGTGATAATTTTCCTGCGGGAATTAACTTTTTTATCTTCTGTATCTTCTCTGCACCATATTTCTGCAACATCTCTGGCAGAGATATTGAGCTGCACTGATTATCAGTGTTTCCAAGTGAAGTTCAAGGTGCTATAAAGCCCTATACTTCTCAGGGTACCCAAGGGATTGCCTTTTTGAAAAAAGATTCTATCCATCCTACTGCTTCAAAGAAAAGGCATATGATGCAGATTCCATCTATGTATATTTACATAGAATGTGGGTTTTTAGGGACCAGAAAACAAGCTTTTTCTGCAGCTGCCTCTTGCTATATGGGACTTTCTTAGTTTGGAAATAGGAATGCTCCCAAACTTGCTTTTTGCAAGACCCTAAAAACCTGGCTATGTTCCCAAACCTGGGATTCTGAATGTGCCAAGGGCCCTGTTTTCAGCTGTATTGCCAACTAAGTACCTTGCTCCTATGTATATTTAATTTGGATGGGTTTTTTAGTGTTTTTAATAGAGTGCAGTGGCTTAGTGATTAGGATCCTAGGCTTGTCCACCAATGGTTTTCCAGGCCATTTCCCACAGAGAGAGAAAAGATTTAAAGGGAAAAAGCTGAGTGGGGGAATCAAGAAACCCAGCCCCCCATTTTTTATATAAAATAAATGTTTTCCTCCCAGTCACACCTAATTTCTAGTACTATTTCTAGAATCAGTTTTCTAGAGCTTTGTGGTTATGAATCTGGATCAATCTAATGATTGATAGTTTAAAATCAAGGAATCCATGACAATATTAATCCAGGTTTGGTCTCATATGTTGAATTCAACATTATGTTAGATTTATCCTGCCTTTAATTCTTCTGGCAGTCAAGGCAGCTTGCTCCCTTCTACTTTATCCACATAACCCTGTGAACTGGTTGCATTGCCAATATTTATTATGCAACATTAGGAAAATGCTATTCTTTCTTCTTCTCACCAATAGCCATAATGTGTGCTGTCAAACCAGATGGAGTTCCTCAACTCTGCCGAACAGATGAAGTTGGTGAACTCTGTGTATGTGCTATTGCCACAGGTACATCTTACTATGGACTTTCTGGAATGACCAAAAATACATTTGAGGTAAGCTGCTAAACTGTTAACTTATTCATAGCAATGATTCATTTATGAAGCTGCAACTTCTATTAAGTTGGGCCATTATTGTCTTCTTCAGCAGAAGATCTCAGCTTTAGAAAGCTTAGAATACAGGAGAATGCTCATTGATTCTAACTGGCAGAATATTTCCAGTTGAAGATTTTCTCAAAATAATGTTTTATTTTTGTGTGTGTGTATGTGTTGTATGTGCTTGTATTTGTACATGCATTACAAATTAAACTGAAAAAGAGTAAGAAGCAAACAAAATTACAAAGTCAGAGGAAGAGGATTATGTATCATGTGTAATAATTTTAATATCTGCTCCTAGAAGGATCTAAACTATCCAAATATAAAAATGAAGCTTCCCACCTTCATTTCTCTATCTTTCTCATAGGTGTTCCCTATGACTACTTCAGGTGCCCCCATAAGCGAATATCCTTTTATAAGAACTGGGCTTCTTGGGTTCATTGGCCCTGGAGGACTTGTTTTTGTGGTTGGTAAAATGGATGGTCTGATGGTTGTCAGTGGGAGGAGGCACAATGCAGATGACATTGTAGCTACAGCATTGGCAGTGGAACCCATGAAGTTTGTCTACAGGGGAAGGTAGGCTTCCATTTCTTCCCATCAGGATTTTTTAAAAACAGAATACTGAAAGAGTGCTTCCCTTGCTCAGAGAAACCTTAGATAAGGTGACTGCATTCCAAATAGATTAGCCAACATGCATTAATTTCTACTAAAAAGCCTTTATTTAATGTCCTTTTTAAATTAAGGCCAACATCTCTGTGATATTAGCCAAGGTAGTCCTATTCCTTACTTTCTGCTTTAACTACACCTGTCTCTAAGATGGTAGTAGAATCTTTCTGCCTTTTCCATGTCTGCTTGTTGTAGGTTCTGTATGAAGTCTGGTTTCTGCAGGCAGGAGCTGGCTAATTCCTGCTAAGTGATAGCCGAACTTCTCCCTTTTTTTCAGGCTAAGTTTGTTTTCTTTCCATGAAACTCCTGAAGTTTAAGCCGCCTTCACTCGTATGGTTTTCTCCTTGTTGAATATCCCACTCTTTGCTGCTACTTTGTCATGGAGTTAAAGTTTCAAAGCATACAAAACCTGGTAACCCAAGTCTCTAGGTAGTACAAACAAGCATTCATAGGCTAGTATTCTCTGCCCACTACTAACAGATTCTTCCCCACTTTTTACATTTCCTGTTACTTCCCCCCAACTATTCCTAATAAGTCCTACTACGAGAAAATAATATCTCTTTCTAGCTTCTTTAGGCTACTTCAGGCTGTGTTTCTTCCCCACATGAAATTCCACCCACCTCTTCCCACACACAAACAGCAATACACCCAGCTCTCCGGGTTAGCTGCTTTTATAGCAGACGCTGGGAGAAGGCTTAAAGGGGCAGTACAACTGCAAAACAGCTATGGGCTATTTTCTAGGCAGCCTGTCCTCTCACAATATGGCACCCTATCAGTAAGTTACTGGTAATACCTAAGGTAATGGGAGCCATAAGCCATAATAATGAGTGCATTATTTTTGTGACTGTTGCCCTCAGTAGCTATTAATGCATTTTCTGCTTATTGTTTGTTGTTTTAACATTTTTTGTTTCCTAAGGCTGCTAAAGTTGTAACACGCACAGCCATATAAGTTATCTAAAATAATATTCAGGGCTGCTTAAGGACAAATTAAGGTGATGTAAATAAAACAATCCCTAGTGAAATATTTAAGAGAAAAAATAGATGAAAATCAATTGGAAGTAGAACCTTTATAAACATCTGGGAAACAGACTTTAAACTGGCGTCAAAATTGATATCCAGCAAACCTCTTTAGGAAATTCAAAGCAGGAATGCTACAAATGGAAACAGCATTGCATATTTCCATTTCTCTAAATAAAAACATAGGCAGCAATGACTTTGTTATGCTTGTTTTCTTTGCCTCAGTTAGTAAATATTATTCTGAATGTATATAGAGTGAAATACTGTTTGCAATGATGGTGCATTACTCTGTGGAGAGCCAATATGAGCTTGCTTTTATAATAGCTGTTCCAGTTAGTGCTCTATTTTAAACTTCTGTAGGTGTTCAGTGCAGATGTCTTCTAGAGGAAATAAAGAACTTGGGCTCTAATCTTCTCTGTTGCATAACTAATGAGAACTGAGTCACACAAAAATCATGAAAGGGATATGCTCTGCTCTTAGTCTTTTTATCCAAATGCAAATGTCTTGGTTTGCACATCCTACAGGATAGCAGTATTTTCAGTGAGTGTCCTTCATGATGAACGAATAGTCATTGTGGCTGAGCAGAGGCCGGATTCTACAGAAGAAGACAGCTTTCAGTGGATGAGCAGAGTTCTGCAGGTACAGCTGCTAAACCTATAATCATCAAGTCAAATGGAAATACAAGTGTGCCAAGGTAGCTCCTGTTATGTAAAAGCATAAGAAATTCATTGCATTTTCCAATAGAAGCAAAACATATCTGGGTGAAAAAGTAATCCTTTATTCCTGTTCCAGATGATCTTGGTTAATCTCTCCTGGAATTTGTCTTCTCGTTTTGGATTAAAAAATGACAGTCCATTCCCCCCATCTTTCCTATGCTTTCTGAAGAGATGACTGCTGTGTCTTTGATAACGGCTATAGCAATGTTGGTGTGCAGAGGCTTTTAAGAAACTCAGAGTAGGAAAAACATAACTTAAAATAAAGAGAAGGAGCTATATAATAGACAACTCATCTTCAAGTGCCTACTAATTGGCTGTATATTGATTCTGTAATGGCATTGCCTTATGAGTATTGCATTCCTTCCAGTCTGCAGCTTTATGCTTAGTGCTTAAATAACTGTTAGGTTGAAGTGATCAATGGCCCCTCTTCTGCAATGTTTTAGAGAAGGGAAAAGGAACCTCTTTTTCTCTCAGTGGTCACGTTTCCTCAGTTGTGTTGTGTTGTATTGTGTTGTATTGTGTTGTGTTGAGAGAAACTTAATGAGTGAAGCCAAAGCAAAAAGAACCAGAGTAAATGACAGTCTCCATTCTTTCCTTCAATATTTCTTGGTGGGTTCAAGACAACAGAAAGAGAAGGAATGAACAGCTTTTAGTAGTGATGTAAAAATTAGTATTTTTCATTGTGAAAAGCCTCGTGGAGGCTGCAAATTGTCCACTTTTGTTTTATGTAGCGTATTTTTCTAGGGTACTAGTGAGGGCAAATATTTTTGAGACCTCTGATTGATAATAACCTTAACATACAGTTTCACGATTTTGAATTTAGCTTATATTAAAATCAAGTTGCTCTGAGACAGAAAGGAGCATAATGTTACTCTTTCTTTTGCTTCCTTACACATTCAAAATCTATGATTTTAAAACAATTTCTTCTTCTCTTGAATCCTTCTTGATAAAATTAGTCTTGATTTGGAGTGTTCAACAAATCTACATAAAAGGAAGGAAAAATGTGCATTTTAAAATTTGTATCCCGTCTTTATCATTTTTACAAATAACTCAAGGCAGCAAACATATCCAACACACCTTCCTCCTCCTATTTTCTCCAAAACAACCCTGTGAGGTGGGTTGGGCTGAGAGAAAATGATTGGCCTAAAATCATCCAGACAGCTTTAATGACTAAGGTGAGACTTGAACTCACAATGTCTTGCTTTCTAGACTGGTGTCCTAAACAATACACCAAACTGCCACTTGTCTGGTTTTTAATTTCAGTTCATTTTCTTTTTGTGAAAACATTCCTAAGTTGATGTGTGTCAAGAATTATAATGTCAAGAAAAATTATATAACTTCTTGATGTTTTAAAGTCCTTTTTAATGATTTAACTTCCTGTTTCTACCTTTACATTTAGATTAGGTGATATTGTAGTTCTCCTGCTACACTGAACTACAGTTTAGACGTCTAATTTTTAACAGCATTGGGCCCTGTGAAAATGGCCTGGGGGGGAGTAATTTTTCTGTTGCATGAAGATGAAGTTGAAGTAATCACAACTTATGGCTAAGTAAATAATAAATACATAATTGTGTAACATAGTCCAAGTTTAGAAGGAGTTCAAAGTTCCTTTCTATAGCTTATCAGATACCTGTGTGCTTGTGAGTAGACCAACTCAATCCAGTTCCCACCCTTATCGTAATTTTCTTCTTTTTACATGTATTTTTATAGGCTATAGACAGTATTCATCAAGTAGGAGTTTATTGCCTCGCCTTGGTTCCAGCAAACACACTTCCAAAGACTCCACTTGGTGGAATCCACTTATCAGAAACAAAGCAGCTCTTCCTTGAAGGAGCATTGCATCCCTGTAATGTACTGATGTGTCCACACACCTGTGTAACAAACCTGCCTAAACCAAGACAGAAACAACCAGGTAAGTCTAATGTTTGGATCTTGGGTTGAGATCCCATAAGTGATTCAATAGTGAGATGTCCCATATATAAATTTCATATAAATAAATGAATAAAAGTAGCTAGATTTCCTCATAATTCAAGACCTTTTGATTGGATGTTCTATGTGTTAGTTAGTTTTTGACTCAGTGATTGGAATACTGGTTTGCTTTATGAATTATTTTATTCATTTAATTATATACCATCCTTCTGATTGAAAATGTCCCTCAGGCAGCTTATAACAAATGGATAAAATTAAAACAGACTCAAATAATTTTACCAAGAAATGTCTGGCAAAAGAAAGGCATTCTTAGAGGCAGGTCATTATTGCAATATGAAAAACCAGCATTCTGTAGTTTAGGTTTGATGCAGAAGGAAGCCCAGAATAGGGATAACTTCAGACGAGCCTCTCTTGCAGATTTTAAAATTCTCATAGATTAGTAAATAGAGAAGCAATCCCTCAAATAGTAAGACCTAAACTGTATTAACATCAGTATTCTAAATTGTACCGAGAAAGCAAATAGAGATCTTTCAGTATGATTCCTGTATCTCCACACCACTTTGTGTTCCGAAAGTAAACACAGATAAACTCAAACTTTAGTGGCTTTACTCTACAATAACCCTCTTTGTAGATAACAGATGGCTTGCAGCCAAGTAGTCCAATAAATCAGAGTCTGTAATCCTCACACTAACTCCTTCGAACTTTTGCCTTTCACAAATGCAAAAGCCGTTTGAAACCAGGCTTATGTTCCCTAGAGGGAGGGGCCATTAATTAACATTCTTACTCCTGAGTCGCCTGTGCTACTCTTCCATGAATCATCCTACTCTCACTCACACCTAGCACAGGCATCTCGGGAACCTCACGAACCACAACACTTTGATAGACAAGATTATGTGCTCTATTACAAAAAAAGATACTCTTAGCAATTCAGACAGTTGGTCCTTTCCTATGAATCTGCTATATTTTTTGTGTACATTGCAGAAAGGCTTAGGATGGGGATAAGAATTTTTTCAGCTCCAAATACTGAGGAAATCTACAAAAACCTATTTTATTGGTTATCTCAAATTGTCTGGGTTCAGCTAATGTCCCTTGCTCCTCAAACACTAGATGAGATTACCAAATGTAATGATCCCACTGACCATTGTCTCATTTCCTCATGAGTTTAAAAAAAACACCCAGTTTTTGGAAATCAGAGTTTCAAGATCTGAGCTGCAGGAATTGGACAGCAAAAAATAAAATAAAAAAAATCCAGTAATTTCATTTTGCTGGGAGCGGCTCCTATTATTTGCAGCCGAAATGGCAGGGGATTTCGTATGAGATAGTTTCACTCTAGATGAGGAAGCACAGTAATATGAATTTTGCACTGGAAAGGAAGTTCTTAATTCTTCTTTCACCATCTTCCTGATATACTGTAGAAATTGGTCCTGCCTCTGTGATGGTGGGGAATCTGGTCTCTGGAAAAAGGATTGCACAGGCAAGCGGCAGAGATTTGGGACAAATAGAAGATAATGATCAAGCTAGAAAGGTAAAGCCCTAAATCTTCCATAGGTATAGTGGATAACGAGCAGAGAAGAGCATACTTACCGCAATTTTTCCTTCCATTAGAACTGGGAATATGAGAGTCCATATATTCAGACCAAATATTTATATCAAGGGATGTATTTTCTATTGCTAATATATAACATCAAAACCATATATATATATAAAAAAAAACCTATGTCAAATCACAGTTACAGAACTGATGTAAATATGCTATTTTTGTCTTATATAATTCTGGATAAATATGTATTCATGTTTCTACTTACTACACATTATGTTTAGTTGTCTACTTTAAAACTGACCATTATAAATATTTAATACAAAATGAATATTAGGGGCGCATGACTCAGTGGTTAAAAATGCTGAGCTTGCCTGATGGAAAGCCAACAGTCCAGATTCAAGACCCAAGCGCCACTCAACAGGGTGAGCTCCTGGTACTTGCCACAATTCCTGCAAATCTAGCAGTTTGAAGGCATGCAAATGCAAGTAGATAAATAGGTACCACTTCGACAGGAAGGTAATAGCCTTCCGTGCACCTCAGCATATAGTCATGATGGCCATGTCCACGGAAATGTCTTTGGACAATGCTGACTCCCTTGGCTAAGAAATGGAGATGTGCACCGCCCCCTAAAGTCAGACATGGACTGAACAGGAGAAATCTTAACTTTTACCTTTAATTGGATGTTGTTCCTGATCACATCAGTGCATACATACAGTTCTATTAAGCTGCTGGTAATTTCAGTCGATTTAGAACAAGAATGAATTAATTGAATTCTGTGTTGACTAATTAGGAAAAAAAAGGTCAGCAGTTTATTGAATGTTACTGATTTTTAAGTATTTTCAGATTTTTAATGTCAACATCCTTTAATTTCTTTTCTTCATAGTAATAAAATCAATGAATCTGTCAAACTGGTAGTAGCTTTCAGTTTCAGCGAAAAGAGAGCTTTTTCTAGACCTAAAAATGTTTAAAGAAGCAATTATGTTTCTTGATTTCCTCTCTTTCTTAATGTTTATCTTGTTTTCCCCACCAGTTCTTATTCCTCTCAGAAGTCTTACAGTGGAGGGCACAGACAACTCCTGACCATGTGCTTTATACTCTCCTAAACTGTAGGGTAAGGATATCTTTTGGCTTTCTTATTTGTAAATTTATGAAACACCCAGAGCCACTGTCAATTAGGCAACATTAAAATTAAATAGATGATGATGATGATGATGATGATGATGATAATACATTTGCAACTCAGAACTATTAAATATAAAACCGAATTTGAAATAACAAAGGAGTATCTTACAATGAACCAGTCCTTTCATAGAATCATAAAGACCTGGTTATTCTCCTAGGCTTTTGGATAGGTACGAGCCCTGGTGGTGCAGTGGTTAGTATATAATATTGTACCTGACTCTGCCCACAGCCTGGAGTTCAATCCTGAAGGGCTCAAGATCAACTCAGTCTTCCATCTTCTGAGGTCAGTAAAATGAGGACCCAGTTTGTTAGGGGCAATATGCAAAACAGTGTAAACCAATCAGAAAGTATGGTAAAGCACTATTGCTATAGAGTTGCTGGAATTACCATTTTATTCTATTTTAGCCCGCTTTTTGTGCAATGTCTGTTATTATGTTGTTTCTATTGTACTTTGGATCCCATGAACTTCCCAGAATTGCTCTGCAGTCAGGTGGCATCAAATTGAATTAGACTAACAAATAATAGTCTATAATGTGGACTTGTACAAACCATATCCGTAAATGGTACCGCTTGGGAGGCAATCTGATGTAATTTCTCTCTATGACATTGATAATTTCTTACTTTTAAAAAATCTCAAACTGTTCGGGTTTTATTAAGGCTTGCTTCAAATCACTTTATCACTTTGAAAATAGTGATTACTAATAGCTAGCACTCAGTTCCTCTTGTTATATTGTTACTGAATGTCAGTTTGAGTTATTTTGAAATATTCTTCAGCAGTGGCTATAATCTCCTGAAAAAAATCATAGTTCACTTTGTAGTTAATAAGGCAAAAGCTTTAAAATCTACCTTTCGACTGACCTAATCAAGATATAGATTTTGCTTCCTTTGGTATTTTTTTCAGCTTAAAAAGAAATGAAAGTGTGGAATTTATTTATATCACCCATCTAGTTTCAAAGGCTAAGGTCAATAATTCGGTTGATGAATTAAAAGCTGCATATTCTTCTCTGTCTCTACCTTTTCTTTCTTAATGAAGGGGACAATAGCAAATTCTCTCACCTGTGTCCAGCTACATAAACGAGCTGAAAAGATAGCAGTAATGTTGATGGAAAGGGGTCATTTGCAAGATGGAGATCATGTTGCTTTAGTCTACCCACCAGGTAAATTGTGCATGCATACTTTGGTTGTAATTCTCTAACAATGTTGTTCTGTATCTGGGGTCTTCAACCTTGGCAACTTTAAGACTTGTGGACTTATGTGCTCATAGCAATGTTTATCAATTTTGGCAACTTAACACATATGGACTTCAACTCCCAGAAATCCCCAATTATCAATGCTTCCCCTGTGTTGGCTGGGAAATTCTGGGATTTAAAATCAATGTGTTTTAAAATTAAAAATATAAAGTTACCAAGGCTGAGAAACATTGGCATAATACCTCAATCTATGTTGAATATATAGTTGCTCAGTGATGGGATTCAAAAAATTCTACTACCGGTTCTGTGGGCGTGGCTTGGTGGATGTAGTGTGGCTTGGTGGGCATAGCAGGGGAAGGATACTGCAAAATCCCATTCCCTCACCACTCCTGGGGGAAGGCTACTGCAAAATCCCATTTCCTCCCCATCCCACTAATCTGCTTTCCAGCTCCATCCTCCTGTGCAGGACAACAAAAGAAGACCCAGCCAATCAGCTGGGACTCGGGAGGCAGAGAATAGATGGGGGTGGGGCCAGTCAGAGGTGGTATTTGCCGGTTCTCCAAACTATTCAAAATGTCCACTTCCAGTTCTCCAAAACTGGTCGGAACCTGCTGAATATGACCTCTGTAGTTGCTAAATGCACTAACTTCCAGAATAGAATTGCTATGGAACAATGAAGAAAGAATCCCCTTATCTCACAAGCATGAGGGATAAAGTGTTGAATTTCATGTACAGATTTATTCAGTGAGAAAACTGGAGAAACAAATTCTGCCTCCAGTCACTAAATGAAATTCACAATTGTATGAGAAATCTGTTCATTCAAAGCCAGATGAATTCAGATCATTTCAGTAGAAGTAAACTGTACATGTCTTTCTCTCTTTCTTTCTCTCTTCCGTTAACAACACAATCTTATGCATGTCTGTTCAGATGTCAGCCCTATTGGGTTCAATGATCCTTATTCCTAGGTAAATGGATATAAGATTGAAGCTCGGTTTCAATGCAGGAATTCTAGCAGTTGTATTCCCAACACATCTGAACTGCATTAGTTTAGGGAAGGTGGAATTATGCAGGTATTTTTTAGAAATTACTC
Organism: Laticauda colubrina; assembly: GCA_015471245.1. Classification (NCBI taxonomy): domain Eukaryota; kingdom Metazoa; phylum Chordata; class Lepidosauria; order Squamata; family Elapidae; genus Laticauda; species Laticauda colubrina. The sequence continues at coordinate 2,686,770 of BLBF01000048.1, forward strand.
TCATTTTGCTTTCTTCCTTGCTAACAGTCATGCCTATTTTTGTCCCATCCAGGTATAGATCTGATTGCTGCATTTTATGGATGTTTATATGCTGGCTGTGTGCCAATAACAGTTCGGCCTCCCCATCCACAAAACATTGCAACAACCTTACCCACAGTGAAGATGATTGTGGAGGTCAGTGGGCCATTAATAATGATTAACTTAGAACATGTATAGATTGCCCTTTTTACCCTGGAGTTGCATTTTTTGTCTCTAGGGGATATGAGGAATAGATTTTGATGGTGCAAGGTTATAACAAGGGTTAAGAATTAAAACTTTTGGGCCCAGAGATGAATTGTTTTACGGATTGGGGGATATAGTAGGTATATTTGGCTGCACAATATATAGATATATTTAACCATAGTTACACCTGGGAAAATGTGACAATCCTAGACCAGGCCAACTCCAAAAATGCAAGGGAATTTCTAGAAGCCTGGCACTCTGACAAATCAGCCATCAATAGACACATAGACATTAACAACATCTATAAACTATGCAAAAGAGACAATCAACCAGCCCAAAAGGGAACAAAAAGACTCCTGGAGAGGCACTTCTCCACGAGCAGTCAGCACCCAGAACAGCATAGATTAACTCCAAGGTCAACTTGTATGTCTAGTTTGTTGAAAAGAAAGACAAGAGGTGACATGATAGCAGTGTTCTATTATCTCAGGGGCTGCCACAAAGAAGAGGGAGTCAAGCTATTCTCCAAAATACCTGAGAGCAGGACAAGAAGCAATGGGTGGAAACTAATCAAGGAGAGAAGCAACCTAGAACAGGGGTCACCAACCTTTTGCACTTCAGGGACCACCAAACTCATAATTTTAGATCCCAGGGATCACTAATTGGTTCTGTGGGCATGCCTAATTTATGGGTGTGGCTTGGTGGTCATGTGACTGGCTTGACCTGGCTTGTATGTAAATATTATAAATATTTATATAAATATTGAATTTTTTATAAAAAAGAGCAATTTTTTACCCCAAATCAGGCAAAGCAGACAGATTGGGTTGCTCACAGAATCACAGATTCATTCAGAGATCTAACTATCAGCCACTGGCCAGCTCAGTCTATCACATAAAATTTGCTTGCAAGCAAACTCATAAAATTTGCTAGCAAGCAAATTCACAAAATTAACTCACAACACACCATGCATGTAAATATTGATTTTTTTATAAAAAAAGAGCAACTTTTATCCAAAATCAGGCAAAGCAAGCAGATTGAGTTGCTCACAGAATCATTCAGTGATCTATCTATCTGCCATCGGCTAGCTCAGCCTCTCAAATTTACTTGCTATTAGTCTGCACTGAATTTGCTTGCAAGTAAACTTTCAGTCCTAAGGGAGGTTCGGCTTTGCTGAACCGAAGATCTAAAGACTAGCTAGAAAGCAGGAAATCCAACCATTTCCTGCTTCCTAGCTAATCTAAATCTCCCAGCACAGCAGAACAGATGATGGGCGGAAAAAGGAAAAATAGCAATTGAGCAAGCAAGTTTACTAGGTAAGAAGTGAGTGGGTGGGGAGGGTTTCCGTGGGCCATGTGGGCACAGCCTTGTGTTTCTGCGCAGCCTGGATTAATTGCTTTGTGGGAGTGCTCTAGGGGTGAGATTTCCCTGCAGCCCACCAAAATTTTCTCATGGCCTACCAGAAGGCAAAAACAGGCAACTTAAGACAAAAGGGGCAACTTGAGAGTAAGGCTTTGAGGTGATTGGCCCCTCCCATAGGAAATAAAGGAGGAGCAAAGGGGCATGAGCCTTTGCAGGAAGCAATTTTGTTCATTCTGGTTGGTTTAAAATCTGAAGCTCCGTTTTGACTTTGTGCTCTGTTTGGCCTTGTACAGCTAATTGGCAATTTAGTTGTTGGCAGTATTTCAAGGGAGATGCTTATCAGCTTTACCCCCAAAGATTGTGGCAGGCTTCTGTTGGACTATTCATAAACTGTTGGGACTCATTATGGGCTGTGAATGCATATAATTCACAGCCGTTGAAATAAAACAAAAGTTTTTTGGAAATAGTGTGTGATTATTACTGTTTCAGAAAGCGTTGGTCAGAACATGGATAACCATTTGTCTGAAATGATATAGGGTTTCTGGGGGTTGGACTAGAAGACCTTCAAGGTCCCTTCCATTCTAACTTAAGACCAACAATCAAGTAAGCAATACACCAGTGAAGAAACTGCCCAAGAGCCATCAGTGAACAACCCAATCAAATAATCCCTAAAACTGTCCCTAAAATACAAACAAAACTCCAGATTATAAATTGATAGGAAACCTCACTTCTTACTAGCACGGATACCTAGTTAGGGCAATGAAACATCTGCAAGAAAACAAGCAAGCTCAGAGAGCACCAAGGACCTCTCATTTCAACCACAAGCTACAAACTTTCTTCTTTATTGGTATAATGGCTGCATTCTACATCATCATAGAATTTTTTTTATGGGTGCAGGAGGACCCTGTATTGTATGTCTTAACTTGAAAACATTTGAACTAGTGAGATGTTCTTTTTAAAGATATACTTTATAAAAAAGTGAAATATATTGAGTAATAATGTGAAGCAAACATCCAGTTAGCTATAATGGTTAAAGCATTTGGGTAGAAAATGGGAAAGTGTGAGTTCTAGTCCTGCCCTTATACACAAAGCCAGCTGGGGGATCTTGACCCAACCACAAACTGTCAAACCTAAGAAGGAGGCAATGGCAAACTACTTCTAAAAACTTTGGGAAGAAAACTGCAAGAAGCTGTCTAGACCAGGGATGTCAAAATCAAGGCCCACAGGCTGGACCGTGGGGTGCTTAGATCTGGCCCATGACCTGCCCTGGAAATAGTAAAGAACTGGCCTGTGGTGCCTCTGTCAATGAAAATGGAGCTCGGGAGGCCTCCATTTTTTCTGATGGAGGGTTGTACAAGGCCATCGCAGCCAAAAACGGAACTTGCAAGGGCTGTAGGTGGCCCTCCCAAGCTCTGTTTTCTCTGGAAGAGGCTTGCAGGAAGCCGTCACAGCTGAAAATGGAGCTCAGGAGTCCATTTTTGCTGGCAGAGAGCTTGGGTCACCACAGGCGCCTTTTATACAAGTGACGTCGAGCTGGCCATGGCCACTCTGACTATGGCCTCCTCCTCACACACACACACACACTGAGGTCAAACACAACCCTGATGCGGCCTTCAAGAAATCGAGTTTGACACTCTTGATCTAGACAGACTCAAAATTGGGATATGACTGAACAAAAAAACAGTGTAGAAATTTAAATCTCTTCTTTCTCTTTCTGCTGAAATTCCCAGGTGAGTCGCTCTGCTTGTTTAATGACTACACAATTAATATGTAAATTATTACGGTCTCGGGAGGCAGCAGCAGCAGTGGATGTCAGAACGTGGCCGCCTATATTAGACACAGGTATGTTGTATATTCCTCTTTGTTCTGTTGTGAATTTTTGCATTTTTCACATTGTCAAAAGAATCATGTCTCACTTTTTCTTCATAGATGATTTGCCAAAGAAACGGCCTCCTCAGATTTTCAAACCTTCTAATCCTGACATGCTAGCTTATCTCGATTTCAGTGTATCTACAACTGGAATGTTAGCAGGGGTGAAGGTAAGAATTACACACTCACACTGGATCAAGTCTACATCTGGTTAAGACACATGTAGGGGAAGAACAAGGAAAAAAATCACTGATTTTTCCTTAACTGCTTCTTCCATAATTTATTGTTTTATTTTTAAAGGGGATGGGGGAAAATGCCCTCGGTCTATTTTTCTGTAATTTTCACCGGAGGTACAATACCTAATATCGTGACACTAGGATAAAGTCAAGACAGCAACAGCTTTGAGTTTTTGCACATGATAGAACATTCTTTAATGGGAGAATCTGAAGTTTTTGTATGTTAAGCATTTGGTCTTTTACTGACCCATGCCTGCCATCTGTAGCACTTTCTATTTTTACCCTCCTCTTCAGGGTTCCACATAATTTCCAGCAGTTCTGGATCATAACCTAGAAGCCTAAACCACAATGAGTCACTTTCTGTTTGTTTTTCGTTTGCCATGCTGATTGATTGTTCTTCTTTGAAAACATATTAATCTTCATCGTGTAGAAAAGATCCAGTGTGGTTTTGCTTCTAAAAGATGAAGGTACAGAGACAATAGATGGGGGAAATGATTATTTTTATTCTGTTACTAACTTAAGTTCTGGCAATGCTTCAGAAGCAACTCCACAGATTGGCATAGTTTATCATTCTGATTACTGTTTTTTCTTCTTCTTCTTCTTCTTCTTCTTCTTCTTCTTCTTCTTCTTCTT